>JALJCO010008332.1:0-55628 GCA_023101725.1 Atherinomorus stipes | reverse complement strand
TGCACTCCCTGTATTTCAAACATCACTACCCGAGCTGTACTGCAAGATGCAGGAGCGTGAAAAAATATGTATCGGATTGGAATCGGCAGAATAAATCATATAAAATATCGGATACAAAAAAATCTGGATTGGGACTTCCCTAGTCCAGTGACCACAAACCTGCCGGGGCTTTTATTTTGTAATTTACCGGATGCTTTCTGCTCCTTCCATGTCTGATTTCCTGCTATGTGAACTAATGAGAGCTGATTCTGGAAGCTGCTCTGTCACAAACAGACTCATTTACAGGAGAGCTACGACAGCGTGCTTCTGGCTCGCACTGCAGGTCCCGGTGTGGACTAGACCATCGATTACAACGGTCCTGTTAGGTCCCGGAGGCCGCGCAGTAGGGCTGGTATGATATCACCATATGATATTTACATCAGATATGTTACATATACCGTTATATCACGACATTAGTTGTGCAAATGTTGTACTTTTTCAGAATGACCCGGCTGCACCTCGACTGATTACGAAGGTGTCACCTGATTATTTAAACTGTCTGGAGACAATCCTCCAAGACTTATACAAAGAAATCAAATGTTCAGCCGACTATCTTTAATTTCTTTAAAGGAGTTTTAACTGGACCTCAGTTAAAACGTGCCAGTAACTCCGGAAAGTAAAAGTAACTTCGTCTTTGAGTGCGGGCTCTCTCTTTTCACCAGAATCAGCCACAAGCACGCGCTCTCCACAGGACGCCGTTTGGATTTATTTCTCCGAATGACGTGAACGAGAGAGGCTGCTAGCTGCTAAGCTAGCCTCTTTAGCACCACCTGAAGGCAGCTGATTAGCTGCCACAGAGTAGACCAGCTTTGTCAGTAAGGACGCCGGCGACAAGGAGGAGGAGGAGGGGAGAGATTGCCGTGCTGAGCTGCCTCGGCAGAAATTCATCAGTTTTCATTGTAACAGGAGGGACAGCTTTACCAGGGAGCAGTGGATTATATTTCTCAGTGAGGATGTGCAGTCGGTAAGTGTTGCTGCTGTGTAACTTATTATCTTTTGTGTCAGAGACCAGTAAACAGTGGTTGATGAGCGGACAAGCTGCTAATGTAGCTACAGAAGCTAACAGTGTTTGGTTAACTTCATGTCAGACGTCCGCTCCTTATATTCATCAGAGTCCAGCCCTTTTACTCCGGATCCTCTCCATCAACCGCACCGTTACGTTTTTATCACGTTTTTCTCTGCTGGGACATCATTTCCTTCACCTGCTCTGTCCTGATAAAACTTTGTTTGGCTTTGACGTTTGCCTCGTGAACGCTTACAGACCGGTCTAACCCCGGTACGTATTCTCGCGACAAACAAAAGTTGGGGATAAAAAGAGGTTAAAATGAGCTCATTAAATTTCCTTCCCACCCAACTAGAATAAAAAATACATTTGAAGATAATTTAAGAAGGATTGCGGATGTAAAACAGCAGGTTGTGACACCTTTAATTTAACAAACATCTCTAACCAGTGTTTAGTCAGTTCCATCACTGCAGTGCAGCGATACCTTTAAGCTAAAATGTTTCAATACTAAGAAAAAAACTGTCAAGTTCGAGCTAAAATACTGGTATATATCATACATTGTCATCTAAAATAAATATATGGTGATATGATATTTGGTCCAGTCCTACCGTGCAGCACACTGAGCAAAGAGCAGATGGACCCGCTCTGAACTGCCTTTACCGATCAGGTGCAGCCAAATCCGCTGATCATACAGATTAAGGATTTTTATTATTTCTGTGTCCCGGATCACGTTGGTACTGCGTTTTCTCTCTCTGTCCAGTCTGTAGGGGTTCCATACAGTTTTTCCTCCTGCCACATTAGCTAAGTTATTAGTCTAAAGCTAACTGTTATGTTCAATAGAAATACCCGATTGTGTAACAGAAAAACCATCCAGGCGGATGCACAAAATACAAAGAGTGAATTTAACGAATCCTCGGAGCAGTTAATTTTCCTCAAGTAATTTTAAGAGTCGAATTATTCGAGTAATTGTTGCAGCCCTAGAATAATTGTGATTTCAATATTGACCAAAATCATGGTGATCATGATTTTTTTCCATAATCGAGCAGCCGTTGTTGTAATGTGAAGTTGTAGAGTCTGAGAGAAACTTTAAGGTTTTAAGGTGAAGGTTTGGTAAAGAACATGGAGCTGAAAGCCTGATGGAGCAGGGATGATGCAAGCCAAGCATGAATGACCAGATCAAAGGAGACAGGACGGGGTTAACTGTGGACTGATAGTTTGATGGAGGATGAAGCCGGAGGAGGAGCGGCCTGGCTGGACTCTGGGTGTTGGCTGGTGCTGCTGGCAGGAGGGGGGTCCATACTAATACACAGAGGGTGGAAATCAATCCAGAGCTGTTAGGAGGCATGATGCAGCGTCTGTGTGGATGCAATAACCAGACACAGCGGGCTCGTCAGTGTTCAGACGTTTACACGGTAACTGACAGCCATTAACGCAGCTGTGGCATCTCATCCGCTCCGTCAGCCGTTTACTCCACCCAACTCTTCATCTCTTTCTGGGGGAGAAACAAACGGCAGGCTAAAACCCCTCCACACCCACTCCTGCTGATGAAGGGAGTGGAGTTCACTGTGTCCTGAGAGCTAGGCAGGTCCGGCTCTTCATCATCACCTAGAGAAGCCTGATCCAGCTCAGTGGAGAGTTCAGAGGGTGCTGCAGACCACGTCCACCTACGAGGCTGCCGCCGTCACCGTAGATCCCTCTGATGAGGAAGACCGTGGCATCTCGTCAGAAATACGGCTGAAAGCAGAGCAGACCCGAGCGGCACAGAGAGGAAGAAAGTAACAATACAACCATGGTTTTAATCTCCGTGGACAGCTCGCTCATAAAAGCCTGACAGGCAGTTCTGTTCATTCACAGCTGGGACTGAGAAGCTTCATTCCTCTGTCCTCTGGATGCAGATAAAGGACCAGCTGGAGGGTGTAAGGGGGGGTGGAGTTGTCTGGTTGGCCAAATGCCCACAACTGGACATGTCATGTAAAGAAGGCAGAAATGAGGAGGGAGGGGGCAGAGAAGGAAGACTAAAAGTACTGCACATGTATGGACACCATAGCTCAGGAGTGGGAACCTTGGCCCTCATCCTGCAGGTCTTCCACATGTCCCTGATCCAACACACCTCATTCAAATCAAATGGATTTAACAGCCAAGCAAGTTCTGCACAGACTCGTTGACTTGAATCAGGAGTGCTGGAGTGGGGAGGAATGGAAAGCCTGAAGGGGACCAGGGTTCCCCACCTCTGTCATAGCTGATGCCTGAGGAAAGAAGCAGGTTTCCTCCAGACACAGACGCCCTACTCTCCTCTACCGCCTTTGCCTCCCACTAACAGCATCAATAGGTGCATTCAGACAGAGAGGTTCTAGACCAGTTCCTAGAACTCCCCATCTGGAGTTTAGTTGTCAGAACTACCTTCCCCATCAGTCTGCGTTCGCACATGAGGGAGGACCTTGATAGGAACCATGTTTGACACAATTGTCTGCGACAGAGACAAATTTATGCCCCAGATGATCTGATACAAAACTGAGACTTCTCATCTCTTTTATTCAAAGCTGTTATAAAGCTAGCTTACCAGCTTTCCCTCATCATGCTTATTTGTATCACGTAATGGAACAGCCCCAGTTGAGAAGCTTCCCTGCTAATGTTTTGATTACCTTTTGTTGAAGTACACCCAGACACTTTAGTGGATGGACCGGGGTTTGTCCACAGATTGTACTGACACAATCTGACTGACTGAAACATGGTTATTTGAGCTGTATACATGTTTGTTCCCGCTGCAGACGTGGTTATTCTTCCTGCTGCAGACGTGGTTATTCTTCCCGCTGCAGACGTGGTTATTCTTCCCGCTGCAGACGTGGTTATTCCCCCTGCTGCAGACGTGGTTATTCCCCCTGCTGCAGACGTGGTTATTCTTCCCGCTGCAGACGTGGTTATTCTTCCCGCTGCAGACGTGGTTATTCCCCCTGCTGCAGACGTGGTTATTCTTCCCGCTGCAGACGTGGTTATTCTTCCCGCTGCAGACGTGGTTATTCTTCCCGCTGCAGACGTGGTTATTCTTCCCGCTGCAGACGCGGTTATTCTTCCCGCTGCAGACGCGGTTATTCTTCCCGCTGCAGACGCGGTGGTTATTCCCGCTGCAGACGCGGTGGTTATTCCCGCTGCAGACGTGGTTATTCCCGCTGCAGACGTGGTTATTCCCGCTGCAGACGTGGTTATTCCCGCTGCAGACGTGGTTATTCTTCCCGCTGCAGACGTGGTTATTCCCGCTGCAGACGTGGTTATTCTTCCCGCTGCAGACGTGGTTATTCTTCCCGCTGCAGACGTGGTTATTCTTCCCGCTGCAGACGTGGTTATTCCCGCTGCAGACGTGGTTATTCTTCCCGCTGCAGACGTGGTTATTCCCGCTGCAGACGTGGTTATTCCCGCTGCAGACGTGGTTATTCCCGCTGCAGATGTGGTTATTCCTGCTGCAGACGCGGTTATTCCCGCTGCAGACGTGGTTATTCCCGCTGCAGACGTGGTTATCCCTGCTGCAGACGTGGTTATCCCCGCTGCAGACGTGGTTATTCCCGCTGCAGACGTGGTTTCAGTGCATTGTGATGAGAAATAGTTCAAATATTAAAAAAAGAACAGAAATGTCTTTTTTACACTAGAAATTCAAGAGTGTAAAGCAACATGCAGATTACCTGATTTGAAAAAAAGGCAGTAAATGTGGTGATTAACTGTGGCAGAAGAGGACTGCAGGAAATCCGAAAATCCCGGAGTTCTAGTGAATGTACATGCATTTTTTTCATGAATGCATTGGAATGTGAGCTAAATCTCACCTTTAGTAGTCATCATTGATTAAGAGTAATAGCCTTTAATGTTTTGATAATATAATGGAGTTTTCTGTCATGTTCGTAAATGTTATTGTACATTGTAAATAATGTACTGAAGCTTGATTTGAAGAAAATTGTGAATCGAAATCTCAATATCTCCCAGAAAAATCACAATTAGATTTTTTCCTGAAATGGTTCAGCCCTACACAAAACTACAACTTGGTTTCGTGGCCGGTTTTGATTGTGCATTTATCTTTGCATCGTGCGTTTGTGTGTGATGTTTCCTATTCAGCTAATCCTCCAATGGTGAAAAATTCCTTTAGAAAATTCTTGAATGTTGATGGGCTCATTTATTTCAATATCCAAACACGGGAGAGGAGATTTAAATCTGCGTCATTACCGTGGGGCCTGTGACACGTTGGCGCCGTTACAGGTTTAGCTCCTAGTGGCCAAAACTTGCATGGTATAACTTTTTCTGGTCATTCTAGTATGAAATATAAGTTTAATTGTTGCATTTGAAAGGATGTACTTGCATTATTATGATATATTTACATTACATAAGTGGTTATTTTGGTCTCTGTAAAGCCGACAATAATATTGTTTATCGTCAATAATATGCGGAACAATATATCATCCAGCAAGATTTGTTATCGTCCCAAAACTAGTTGAACAGATTTTAATAAACAGCTGATCGAGGTGGTAAAGTATGAAAATGTAAACTACACATGTGGCATTTAAATACACGGACACCAGCGCGTACTGAACTCCGTCCTGCCACGGACCAAGTTTACTATAAATGTATAATCACTGGATGAACACAGTCGCCCCCCTCTTCCCCCCGGTCACAGAACTTCATGTGGAGTATGAAATGGCTTGATGAAAACTAACTTTCTTCTTGTTCTTGCAGCCTCCACGAGCTCGTGGTGGAGTCTGGAACAAGCTTGAGAGAGCAGCTATGATGCTGTCATGTTCACAGATAAACCAAGTCTGGTGGGGAGGGGGCTCTGACTATATAATGGTTGGAAACACTGAAATAGAACAAAACACAATTTGTTTCACCTTTTGAAGGTTAATTAAATGGTGTCAGCGGGTCTGCAGCTGCTTATTGAGGCTGGCTGGTCTAACGTCTTCAACCTGCAGTCTGACTGCTGGAAGATTGTGATCAGAATCACAAATCAAGGGATACGGGGTTATATCCAGTCAGAACTACCACCACTCAGCAGCTTCTGATCTCAGACTGGATTTCATATGGAAGCAATCCTCTGCTGGCCGTGGAGGATGCTCTCCCATCAATGCCAAAGCAAACTGTCCTGGCAGCTCGTGTCCAGACACCTTAGATTCAGACTGCGTCTTCCTTCCACATCAGACACAGAAATCTGCTCCTCTTTGGCCCATTTTACCCAGAATGAAGCAGCAGCATCAGGCAGCACGCTGTCCCTTTATCTAATAAGAGCCATGAGAGGAAGACAAGAGGATTCACAATCTAATCAAGTCCCAGAACAGAACATTGCACCCTGTGCACAGAACATGGTTTAGCACACTCCCCATGAATCTGAAGATCACGTCATTTACACCAGTGCTGCTCAAACTTTTTTGCAGAGCTCCCTTTTTACTGGAAATATTGTCAACCTCCCCTCCCACATGCGCCCAAACATTTACCTCGAGATGCATCAAAAAATGCACTGCATTTGGGGGGGCACTGGGGGGGTCATCATTTGTTCATCATACTTTAAGTGCCCACGGTTTAGACCGATCACCAAAAGCAGTTTCTGCCGATCCCGATATTGCCAATCACAGATCACAGCACCAAATCCATAAATTCTCCAATATTGTTGTCTCATGTACATAATATCGACATTACGTTATTAAGTTTAACAATTAGGAGACGGGAAATTATCATGAATTGACCTGTTTTATTGCAGGCAATCTGCAATATTTCACTCTCTATCAGAGACTCTCTTGGAGACGACTTGCACTCAGTTTACATAGAGGAAGTGTAGCTGACTAACTTCAGCTTTCGTGTGGCAATAATTATGTGTACAGCACACAACATGTGCAGCACATCAACACAGACAACAGTAAACATTTCACTCTCTTAGAGTTGGTACAAGTTGTAAACTATAAACTCGTTTTTCCTGGGGAAAAAGAAATAAAATCTTAAAATAAAATATAGATTATGTACATAACACACATGTGCACTATAATAAACATTTCACTCTCTAGAGGCTCTTTCTCAGACACTGTTTGGAGTTTACCTACAAGCTTTTAGTGGAAAAACCACGTAAAATATGTTAAATAAATGAGAGTAAGAACAGCGACTTATGTGCAACTGCAACATCTCTGGACATAAACTTGGAGCTGATGCTGCAGCTTTTCTGTAAGAAAAATAAAAAACTCTTTAAGTGTAACATAAACATGCTGTAGCCAAAATAATATGATAAAATGATGATTTTATTGATGAGCCTACTTCTGATTAAGCAGCATGAATAGCAGAGCCTCGCGCGTCATGTGCGTCTAGGTGTGGGGGGTGTATGAACCCGGTTGTTTTCCTTGTCTGTGTCTCTATGATGGCGGATGAAACTGAGCAGCTGCTCGGCTTCGTTTGCTCCACGAGGCCAGACGACGACGTTGTCGAGCGTTTCTGTGCCGTGTGAGGATTCATCAGATGGTTCAGAGATGTTCTGAGTTTGGTGAGTTTCACCGTTTACTCCAGGAGCTGCGCGCCGATGATGGCGCAGCTTTCCTCTGACCAGCCCAGTTTAACAACCTGCAGTCCTGCATCGGGACGTCATTACAAGCCCATTAACCCCCGTCGGGACAGCAGATCATCAACCCGCCGTTTGGAAACCGGGACTGAACGCAGATCATAGTTTATATCCTCCACCGTCTCCGTGGAGTGAAGAGATTCACCGGAGTCTCCTCTGTATTTCCTGCGCCTGCTGTGCGTCAAACGCCAAAACGCTGCAGTTACTGTAAACGTGATCGGATCGGCTTGCTTGGATCTATTTTGAGGACTCAGATCAAAACCGATAGGGGCACTATCGGCTGATTGCGATCGGTTGCCGATAGATCGGTGCATCTCTACTTTAAAGAATATGTCCATTTTTTGTTAGAACTCCAAATCTATAGGCCTGGCTGGGCCCCCCCTGTGAGAGCCCTGAGCCCCCCAGTTTACACCATATGACTGTGACTTTAACAGAGTAAAGCATCCGGCATATGGAAGTAGGAGCTTGTGTTACTGCCTGAAGTTCTCAAACAGCTTTTTAAGAACAGGTTTAGATATAAAAAGGGCTTCAAATGAAAGCGTCATGTCTGAAATTCCACAACCAAAAAGACCGAGCAAGTTTCTCCAGAGGGTTCTGGCCCACAATGCCATGGACTCTGGTCCAAGTGAACAGCTCTCTGCCCCGGGGAGGTAGGTCTGGTTTCTGCCTGGGGGTCTACTGGGGACAAAGGCTTCGTTCTTCAGTGTGACCGGCTCTGTTAAAGCCCTCTGTCTCAGGTTATTTCTGCCAACATGACTCATCCACTTGAAGCCAGTCTGACTCAGTCGTGGACAAAGACACGATGGACATCAATCTCCACGGCATCAAGATAAGCAGCCTCGCTCTGATCCAATCTGAGGAGATTACAACTGTTCCATCTCAAAGATCGGGAAGATGGATGATGGGAAGTAACGGACATGATGACAGGGTTCCTGGGTCTTAAAAAGTCTAAGAATGTCTAAGAAAGAATTCTCAACTTCAAGTTTAAGGCCTCAAAAAGGGCCCTTTTTTCATCCAGGTCCTTAAATTTGATCTAGACAAGTCTAATTTGTTTATTTTCATTGAATCCTGAGGCGCATTTGCCACATGGAATACGCTGAATAAAATCCTGCAATCAGAAGTTGATTCTGTCTGTCAGAGGTTCAAATAGCTACGCGGCTATTTTCAGTTTCTTTTATATATTCTTTAATTTAAATAAAACGAATGTGGCTTTTCTTATGTAGTGCTTGAGTTAGTATTAATGTTTGCATCTACTATTTGATTCAGTCATCAACTACAGTCTATTTTCATTTTTAAATAGTTACTTTTTGGATTTGTTACTGGGGTGGCATGGGGGGGACCAGTACCCCGGCTTTACATCAGGTCCGTGAGCGCAGCAGCTTTGTTACACAGCACAACGGCTTTGCTGCAACCACCTTGCACTGCAGCCTCCACAGTGCATTTACACTGTGCACTGAGCGCCTGCAAGTGCACCAGCTGCTGCTGGATCCGTGACATCAAGGAATCACAGGAGGGACTGCAAGATCGGCCCTGATTCTCATCCAAATGGTTCATTTTGTCCGTGTTTGTGCGTCATGGTTTCTCATTTCACTGAAACCTTGTGGACACGGAGATGATGTCACGTTCAGATAGTTCTGCACGTGGCTTTTGTTACCGAATGTTTTACACTGAATCTGTGTCCGATTTCCTGTCTGGTCCGATCTGAACTACTGACATTGACAAAAACAAAACCGTCCCATAGACAGAGCGTCTGATTGGACGTTACAGAAACACCTGATTGCAGTGATTGTCTCAAAGTGTTGCTCAGCAACATTTTTGCTTCGGAGCCCCATCTTGCTTGTTTACTTGTTTTATTTTTTGTGTTTGTGTTTTTCATTACTTTTGTTAATTTCATGTTATGAATAATTTTGAGGACGACTGTACATACCTAATCATACCGGATCAAAAATTCCAGCTGTATGGGGCAGCTAGTGTCTAAAATAAGAAGGGAAAGTGGTCTGGAAGCAGCTTGGGGTCTCTAACTGCTTGAGCACCGCCTGGTTAAAGTTTGGGGGTGACCAGTGATTGGCCAGGGGGAGCCACGGCCCCCTTCGGCCACCCGTGTAGCTCCGCCCTCATTTTTGTGGACAATTATTGTTATGCAATTAATCAAGATTGATTAATTATAAACCCTCTACTTAATTATATATATATATATTTTTTTTTTTAATCAAGCCCTGCCCCATTTTGAATTTCGGGTATTATTTGAATGTCTTGAATTTGATTAATAAAAGGTCTTACATTTGACTGGCTAAAGCTAGAAGAACCCTGGATGGGTAGAAGGTGGAGCTGCACGGCTGGGAGACACCAGCGTCCAGACTGACGTGGGGGCTGTGGAGTTCTGAGCGGGTGCTGCATCCTTACCGTGCAGGTCTAGAAGCAGCAGCACCAGCAGGTTTGGCTGTGGCTGAAGAGCTTGTTGCGTTAGGAACAGAAACCTCCACTCTGCCTGCCGTGGCTGCAAAAAGAAAACAGTGTTGAAAAACTTTGCATCCATGAGGAAGTTTGATCTACAACTTAACTTGACTCACCTGTGGCTTTGGGTTTAGCTTTAACAGTTTCAGTCGCTGGTCTCTTTTTCGGAGCACCATTCACTTCTGTTGGTTTGGTACCACTGGTTACCGTGGCGACAGGAGCCGAGGTGGTCCTGGCGGGTCCAGTCGGCCTCCTGTCAGGCACTCTGGTTTGGTTCCTAGCTGTGGAAGACACTGGCGCCATGCCCGCCGGTCTTTTAGGAACGGCTCCTGCTGGAGGCTTGGACGTAGAGGTGGGGGTCTTCTTGCCGGCCGGCCCAACAGCAGCAGGTTTGACGTTGTTCCCCGTGCGATGGGAGGCAGCTCCTGGCCGTAGGCCGGCTCCTGATGAAGCCGCCGACTGGGTTTTACTTTGAACCGCGGCCCGTTTCTTTCCGTCGGGCTTCGGAGCGGCTCCAGGTCCTGCGTCATTGGTGGCCGCTGCTCCAGGCTGAAACTGAGCATGCTCAGTTGCATTGTCCTGCAATGAGGAAGGCTCTGCTACAGCAGCACCTCCGGTAGGCTCTGTGGTCTCCATGGAAACCTCATCCGGCTTCATTCCCTTTGAGGCGCAGACACCAACCTTGCTGCTGGCCGCTAGCTTCAGAGGCCACGTCCTTTTTACTTTAGTGTCCTGTAGAGAGAAGGAGGAAATTCATGCTTAAGCTCCACATCTCCTTTAAAAGATGAACGCAACCATGCTGCAAGATAATGACTCAGAACAAGGAGAAATCGTGTGTAACCGAGGGAAAATAAGCAGGCGTCTGGAGCAAACGCAGCCTGGAGACGCTTCCCAACTCTGACATGAACATGGAGACGAAAGAAACAAAACACCAAGGCCCAATCTCACTTCTCCCCCTGAACCCTTCCCCCACGGCGTCTCAGGTCCCGTTAGGACAGAGGGGTAGGGGTGTCTGGGTCCAGCTAGGACAGAGGGGTAGGGGTGTCTGGGTCCAGCTAGGACAGAGGGGAGGGGTGTCTGGGTCCGCTAGGACAGAGGGGTAGGGGTGTCTGGGTCCAGCTAGGACAGAGGGGTAGGGGTGTCTGGGTCCAGCTAGGACAGAGGGGTGGGGTGTCTGGGCCAGCAGGACGGGGGTGGGGGTGTCTGGGTCCAGCAGGACAGAGGGGTGGGGGTGTCTGGGTCCAGCTAGACAGAGGGGTGGGGGTGTCTGGGTCCAGCTAGGACAGAGGGGTGGGGGTGTCTGGGTCCCGAGACAGAGGGGAGGGGGCTGGGTCCAGCAGGACAGAGGGGTAGGGGTGTCTGGGTCCAGCTAGGACAGAGGGGTAGGGGGTCTGGGTCCAGCTAGGACAGGGGGAGGGGGTCTGGGTCCAGCTAGGACAGAGGGGTAGGGGTGTCTGGGCCAGCTAGGACAGAGGGGTAGGGGTGTCTGGGTCCAGCTAGGACAGAGGGGTAGGGGTGTCTGGGTCCAGCTAGGACAGAGGGGTAGGGGTGTCTGGGTCCCGCTAGGACAGAGGGGAGGGGTGTCTGGGTCCCGCTAGGACAGAGGGGAGGGGTGCTGGGTCCCGCTAGGACAGAGGGGAGGGGTGTCTGGGTCCCGTTAGGACAGAGGGGTAGGGGTGTCTGGGTCCCGTTAGGACAGAGGGGTAGGGGTGTCTGGGTCCAGCTAGGACAGAGGGGTAGGGGTGTCTGGGTCCAGCTAGGACAGAGGGGTAGGGGTGTCTGGGTCCAGCTAGGACAGAGGGGTAGGGGTGTCTGGGTCCAGCTAGGACAGAGGGGTAGGGGTGTCTGGGTCCAGCTAGGACAGAGGGTAGGGGTGTCTGGGTCCAGCTAGGACAGAGGGGTAGGGGTGTCTCGGTCCCGTTAGGACAGAGGGGTAGGGGTGTCTCGGTCCCGCTAGGACAGAGGGGTAGGGGTGTCTGGGTCCCGTTAGGACAGAGGGGTAGGGGTGTCTGGGTCCCGTTAGGACAGAGGGGTAGGGGTGTCTGGGTCCCGTTAGGACAGAGGGGTAGGGGTGTCTGGGTCCCGCTAGGACAGAGGGGTAGGGGTGTCTCGGTCCCGTAGGACGGGGTAGGTGTCTCGGCCCGCTAGACAGAGGGGTAGGGGTGTCTCGGTCCCGCAGACAGAGGGGTAGGGGTGTCTCAGTCCAGCAGGACAGAGGGGAGGGGTGTCTGGGTCCCGCAGGCAGGGGGAGGTGTCTGGGTCCCGCAGGCAGAGGGGAGGGTGTCTGGGTCCCAGGCAGGGGGAGGGTGTCTGGGTCCCGCAGGCAGGGGGAGGGTGTCTGGGTCCCGCAGGCAGGGGGAGGGGTGTCTGGGTCCCGCAGGCAGGGGGAGGGTGCTGGGCCGTTAGGCAGGGGGAGGGGTGCTGGGCCCGTAGGCGGGGGGGGTGCTGGCCGTAGGCGGGAGGGGGTCTGGTCCCGAGGACAGAGGGGTAGGGGAGTCTCGGTCCCGCTAGGACAGAGGGGTAGGGGTGGACCCTTTTTACACATTGGAATATTAATCTAAAGCTCGTTTATGACAAATAAGAACCTCTGACGTATTCCAGCACTTTCAGCTGCAGCTGAGTGGGAGATGGGGGTCAACTTGGCCAAAATGACTGAAGGGAAATGTCATTGGCCGCTGGTGTTCCGTCAGAACGTGCTACCAGACTGAATGATAGGTTTATCTGTTGACCTGTGCCGCCCTAGCAGAACACAACACCACAGTAAGTCATTTCTATTACAGTTCAGTTTTGTATGGTAAACTTATTAAAGGATAACTTTCTTTTTTTTTTCAACCTGGACCTTATTTCTAGGAGTTCATATGAGCATTTACTCACCGGTAAAGTTTCTGCATCACTTTGACTCCTTGTGAAGATATTACGTTGAGTTGCCCTTCTGTGAACATCCAGTGTGAGACGGGACAGCCTCTATAGAAGACATTATCTGCAGTGAAACGCCTCCATGTCATCAAACTTTAAGTAGAATGAACAGGTTAAAGTTGAGTACTATTGTCCTGAGTTTTCAGAGTTTTGCTAATTGTGTTTTTGTTGTCTGGGTAGCAGCTGCTCTTCTCAGCTGTACTATGGAAGCGCACATTGTGAACACGCAGCCCCAAAAAGTGTGTAGAACACCCTGATAACTAACAGAAAGCTGAATCTGGACTCACGGGACAACAGTACTCGTTGGTTCATTCATTCTACTTAAAGTATTGGTGAAATGAAGGAGTTTTACTGCAGATAATGTCTTATAGAGAGGCTGCCCTGTATCTCCCATTTTACTGGAGGAACACCGAAGGCAGACTCAGCGTAATATCTTCCGAAGGACTCAAAGTGATGCAGAAACTTTACTGGTGAGTAAATGCATGTATAAACTCCTAGAAGTAAGGTCCAGGTTGATAAAAAAGAAAGTTCTCCTTTAAGCTGGAGACATGATACACGATTATTTGCCCTATTTTACCCATGATTGTTAGTTGGGCGTAGTCGGCTCCAGTTGGGGCTAGTTGGGTTCAGTCTGCCTCGCCAGTCGGCAGAAAAATCTGTTAGGCCTCATTTACACAGTCAGTGAAATGTGACCCAATTACGATTTTTTGCTCTTATGTGACTCAAATCCGATCTGGTTTTCAACAATGTAAACTGGAAAAAGACGCATGCATTCGGATCTGTTGAGATCGGATACAGACCTCATTCATATGTGGAAATAAATCTGATATCAATCAGATCTATGACAATGCCACTGCAGTGTAAGCAGGCAGATCGGATCTTCTTACACACTAAATGGTAAATGGACTGTACCTATATAGCGCTTTTTCAGTCATACTAACCGCTCAAAGCGCTTTACACCACATATCACATTCACCCAGCCGCACACACAATCACACACACATTCCTACCCCGATGGGCACATCGGGAGGCAACTTGGGGTTCAGTGTCTTGCCAAAGGACACTTCGGCATATAGTCTGGGGAAGCCCGGAATCGATCCCACAACCCTCCGGTTGAAAGACGACTGCTCTTCCACCTGAGCAACAGCCGCCCCACACACTGCGTTCCACACGTCATTAAATCTGCGACAATTTAGCTTATTTTTGGCGCACTATGAAGAAGTGAGCAGTAGTTAAATGCGAGAATGGAGGCCTGACAGAGAAAGAAAGATGAGGAGGAAAGTGTGTGTGGGAGGCAATCACCATTCCCACATTCCTCCACTCCAACATCCGCAACAGTCGAAATGGCAAACGTCTCATCATTCCGACAATATTTTCATTCTATGGTCGGAATGAGGGTATTTAAAAATATAAAAAACATCCCACCATTCCGACAATTCTTTAAAAGCCTCCCCCCTCCCCTGGCATTCAGATTTTTACGTGCATTTACAGGAGACTTTACTCCACAACCTCGCAAACCAACTTAATGATCTGTTATCAAAATCTCCTGGAACGGGAAGTATAACATCCCTACACGTACGGATGTAACTCAGCTGGTCTGAAACATGTTAGATTCATGTCTGAATCTCAGGATCTCTGACTGGAAGCAGAAATACAGTCGGAATAAAGTCTCCACTGAGCCGTGCGTCTTCATGCCCGCTGGCATCATATGCAACATTAATAACTGCAATTACAGATATCAATGACGGCGCTGCAGGTGACACCTGAAGTCAGACCAATTTCAGCCAAAACATGTGAATTATGGCTCCTTCATGTTGAACAGGGAAGCGCATTTAAGCATTACGCACGTCACACAAAATTCTTATCTCCAGATGCCGCGGGTCGTCCAGGTTCAGTGAAATATTGGTTCAGAATGAAGAAGCATCATCCAGATTAACGAGCTCCATCTGAACTGTTTAAAATCTGATTTCAGAAGCTCAAACTTTATTTTGGAAATTAATCAGAACACAATTAAAGAAATCACCAGTGCGCTCGCTCTCGGCATAATTTAAAAAGCAACAGGAGACGATTGAAGCCCACAGTACCGTTATATCTAAATCTTGTGTTTTCTTCTTTTGTTTTTTTACATTGTAGATCAGTAATCTAACCATTTCCCATCAGTGTATCCGCCTGGTATCATCCTGTCTGTATGCAAGCACTTGATACGGTGGCCTACACTTTTGTAAACACTAGGTACACATGCGGGGTGTTGCAAATGATAGGATGGTGTAATCACGAGAAATCCGATATGGGTCACATTATAAAATATGTGTAACCACACATTTAAAAAAAAAAAAAAAAAAAAAAAAAAAAAATCGGATTTAGGCATCAAATCCGATCTGTGCATCAAGACCTGACAGTGTAAATGTAGCCTTTGTGTGTCTGTGGAAGCGACTCAATGTGTTGTAGAAACCGACCCGATGTGACCTCAGTCGTAGTCAATGAAACATGTTTGAAATCTAGAGCCAACTGCACCCGACTGGGAGCCACTGCAGAACTGCAGGGGCCGCATGTGCAAAGAACTGCATGGATCTCCCAATGAAACCCGGGTACGATCAAATTCTGACAGTGTCATGTGCACAATCATTTTCAGATGCAATCTCTGCATCTGCATGGGATCCAAGTAGGTAAATTTCCTTTGTACATCCCAATAAACGTGGAATAGAGCGCATGTGTTGGAGTTCCTCTCTGCACCATCAGACAGACAAAAGCATGGAGGAAAATAAAGAATTTAACTGAGAACAAACTTGAAACTGTTTATGGGTAAAAATCTGTCCTCCAGCATTACACGCTAGCAGAGGAGAGGTGGTGAGAAGTGTGTGACGCTGCTGTGGAGTCAGACTGATGCCTCCCAAGGTTATTACATATTTGTGAAACATATTTGTTTATAGGCTACAGCAGCCTCCTCACAGCCCCATGTCACTTTGAATACCGTCTATTAGCCGACAGTTTATCACTGGAACAGGTGCAGGCACAGCCACGCGCCACAGCCTTGGCAATTAGTGATGTGCGGGTTGGTTTTTTTTTCCAACCCAGTCCTGCATATTTCAATAATCTCCCCCCACGCTATTAAATACACTCCGTGGCGACGCCAGCCTACTTTTTCTGCAGGTGCTGCAGGGGTGCTGATCATTGATGGAGCTGTTAAACTTTTGATTTAATGCCACAACAACACCCACAAACACACTTTACTTTCTCCAAACAGTCTATGCAGAATGTAGCCACAGCACAACATGTTGAAGAAAAAAGCAAGAGCTGATGTGGATACGCCGTCACAGCGCTGCGTTTCACGCATGGACACTCCACAGCCTCAATTACAAAAATCTACCAGATTCTGCTTCCAAATCAACAACAGGCAACAGGTGTTTAGATATCACACCCAGAATATATGAGCATTAGATAAAAACGAGCAGTCAATACGCACCTGATCTCCAATCTACACACTGCTGCCACATAAACGGACTCTTTCCTGACTCGCTTCCCCACCGTCAGAAGCACTTTTACCCATCTGTGCACGTTTTTAATGACCAAAACAATCCGTCCCTGCACTGCCTCACTTAAAGTTGTACTTCCATGGTGATTTCATTAATATTTCTGTGTTCTCCATTATTATTGAATGCATTCTGCATCGTTTCTGTTTAAAAAAAACCTTCTGGTATCTTTGTATCCAGCTGTATTTGTATACTAGAAGAGAGGCTTGTGGTCCAACGGCAGCTTTTCCGGGTCCTTCTCATGAATTTCCGTCTGATTGGCTGCCTCCCATCAGTGTATGAAGGAAGCTCCGCCCTCCGCTCTAATTTCGTTACAGACAGGAAATAGAGCCGACAAACAAGTTTGTTCCGCCATGCTAGCAAACAGTTAGCTGATTAGCTTCTCACCTCAGAAGCTACAGTCGTGCCGTCTTTACTTCTAGTGTGTAGTGGAGGGTTACCTGCCTTCCAATGGACAGATAGAAACCCCACGTGGGATACGCTATTTGCAATGTGACGTAGAAGTGCGAGGCTGTTCCCGATTCGCTCTTTTCTTCGTATTGTTTCTGTGATGAGGAAGCACAGCCGACTGGGGGGAACGCAACGCTAGCAAGTCAGCATGTGTAAGTAAACAAGGGGAAACCCTCCGTATTTCAGAAGGAGCAAGTTAAACGGGTTTTCAGTGGAAGGAGGCCTTTAAACAAACTAGAAAATGACTTTGCGCATACCCAAAGAGAAGAGTCAAAGGTTATGTGCATAATCAGGTCCACATGTCAGCAAATTGATTTTAAAATATATATTTATTTTAAATGTTTTAATGTGTGTAACTAGACTGCAAAAAAAAATTAAATTACATTCCCAGGTGTAGCTTGAGCACCCTATAAATATAGACATATAAAGCTGTTTAACACATGGAAAAGCCCTGCTTATTCTTCTTAAAACATATGAAAGTAAATGATTCATCTGGGCGGGCCATGCTCATAAGAGATAATTTCATAATTCATTTTTTAGCCACATCACTCAGCCCTGTTGTGAGACCTGTGTTTAAGAACTGCGTAAAGAGAGAAAAAATAAGGAGAAATATGGAAGTTAAGTACAACAAGAGGCATTAATAATCTAACAAGCCCATGCTCCATTTCCTCTAAACAGGCCTGATCCTGAACCCGTGGTGATTATTCCCTCCTTCAGTGTACATCATCCTTTCCATCCACAGACTGCCTGTCAAAAGCACAGCAGCATCTACACACCCCCAGATCACTCATGTTCCCTCCATTACTACATAAGAGTCCCTCCTCCCTCCCTCCCTCCTTCCCTCCTCCCAGTACATCCAGCATTTGCTCTGCAGATGGACAGTCCCGTTATTACATGTGCTGTCCTGGAAATGACCGGAGCAATAAATACAAGAAAATGAGCTGCTATGCTTAGAAAATTCATTTGTCTGCTCTTGTTAAAAGTTTTTCCTGAAAGCATTTTGAGTTTTCTTACAGTTATGCTGCTTTGAGGAGACTCATTCCTGAGTTTCCGACCATTAGTTCAGTCCTTGGGCCAGGCTGAACCCAGGAGCAGTCATCGCAGCATATTCTGCTCGTTACCATGAGACATCTGGGATTGATCTGATCCAATGGACGCATCAACGCTCACTGGACCGTGTAAAGCACAGTTCAGGTCAACTCTACAGAAAAGACTTATCCAGAGACTGTATCACTCACACTGCTCAGATATGTGGCCAAAGAAACCATGTTACAAGTTTGGACAGACCTTCCCACAAAGCCTCAGGGGGATGTGTCTCCGGACATCGTCCCAACCGTGAGCTGGGGCCGGACATCGTCCCAACCGTGGGCTGGGGCTGGACATCGTCCCAACCATGGGCTGGTACCGCAATCGTCCCAACCGTGGGCTGGGGCCGGACATTGTCCCAACCGTGGGCTGGGGCCGGACATCGTCCCAACCGTGGGCTGGGGCCGGACATCGTCCCAACCTTGGACTGGGGCCGGACATATCGTCCCAACCGTGGGCCGGACATCGTCCCAACCGTGGGCCGGACATCGTCCCAACCGTGGGCTGGGGCCGGACATCGTCCCAACCTTGGACTGGATATCGTCCCAACCTTGGGCCGGATATCGTCCCAACCGTGGGCTGGACATCGTCCCAACCTTGGACTGGGGCCGGACATCGTCCCAACCTTGGGCTGGGGCCGGACATCGTCCCAACCTTGGGCCGGGGCCGGACATCGTCCCAACCTTGGGCCGGGGCCGCACATCGTCCCAACCGTGGGCCGGGGCCGCACATCGTCCCAACCGTGGGCCGGGGCCGCACATCGTCCCAACCGTGGGCCGGGGCCGCACATCGTCCCAACCGTGGGCTGGGGCCGCACATCGTCCCAACCGTGGGCTGGGGCCGCACATCGTCCCAACCGTGGGCCGGGGCCGCACATCGTCCCAACCGTGGGCTGGGGCCGGACATTGTCCCAACCGTGGGCTGGGGCCGCACATCGTCCCAACCGTGGGCCGGGGCCGGACATCGTCCCAACCGTGGGCTGGGGCCGGACATCGTCCCAACCGTGGGCCGGGGCCGGACATCGTCCCAACCGTGGGCTGGGGCCGGACATCGTCCCAACAGTGGGCTGGGGCCGAACATCATGTCGTTTATACCATACTCTGAACCTCCAATGTCTGCACTCAGACACTGCATCAGTGTTAATTTCTTTTTGCCAGAGATGGAAATGTTGGTGACCTTGACACGGGTCAGCTGCACCTGCGTCGGCTCTTTTCTGCAGAGATGCCTGAGAGCGGAACAACTATGCTGCTGCTGTCAGCTGCTTAGACTTCAGTGCAGATCAGATATGAAGGAAGGGGTTAAACACAAGCTCAGGAAAGACCAGTTTATTCAGTCTGCATGTTGGAGATACAATGTTGACAAAAAATCAGTCCCTCCTGCGTGAGCGCCGGAAGTTCTCCCCCTCCTGCTCCAGTTCTTGTTTTACCAGAGCAGCTTGTAAAGTCAGAGGCTTTAGCCGGTGGTAGCATGAGTCACATTCCTCATGATAGTACCCTTCTGGTCATGCAAAAACACCATCTCTGACCAGCTGACACTGTGATGCAACACAGGAAGTAAGTGGATCATTAAAATCCCATCCACCCTGGGATCAACGGATAACATTTTACTCTGACACAGACTGCCGTGCAGAGCACCAAATCCATGCAACACATCAAGTTCTTCACTACACTGAACCAGTTTCCCCAAATTTAGAACAATGACGGCACAATAAAAAGGAAAAAAAGGCAATCCTTCCTGAAATCAGGAGAGAAACCTTCTAGACAGAAAGAGCGCTTTAATAGAATTTGCATTCCACTTCTAATAGATTTATTTCCTTCAAGTGTCATTTAGTGTCTCTGACGTCTTCAGGGGTTTATTACATCCATTAGTCTCCCTCTACATGCAGATATTGGAAATTCTGTCTGATAAAGTGGGTCAGTTTTAATACAAGCAGAGGGGGATTTAGTGGTGTTAAGAGCACAGCAGGGGTTTGGAATGCATTGTGCAGACAGGAGGAGGCGGCGAGGGGGAGGGGAGGGTACGCGGTTACTGATGCCAGAGCTTAATGTCATCGTACACTTACCCAAGATGGGTGTCACAAAACCAGTTTTATAGCAAGCCTGCAGACTAGAATAAACCCACACTGCAGGTGCCATGAAGGAAAGCGTGGTGGGCACCTTCAACAATCTGGAAAACGCTGAAAATATGAAAAATTTCAATTAAAAAAAATTGAGATAACAGCTCATAGCTACACAAAATTGCCATAATTAAGCGCTTTCGGACTGTAGGAACCTTTTGGAGTTCCTAGAACCTATTCGCGAACCAGGCCGTTTTTTGGCGCATTCGGACACATAGGAACCTCAGCCCTCAGTTCCTAGAACCTTTTTAGCTCCTACTCCGAGGCAGGGTCTTTTCAGGGTTCCACAGGAACTGAAATACGTAGATGTTTGGTGATTGGTAGAACTGGCAAGCCCCGCCCCTTGCGTGATTTCCGCTTCTTCTGCTCCATCATACAGTATTTAAAAAGTCCCACAGCTGTTACAACTGTTTACCGAGATTGTAATAAGAACTATTATAATAGGAGTTCAGTGTACCAATTCATTATAATTCTATCACAATGGTGCACGTCCCGAATCCAGAACTATTATGAAATGTCCAAAAGCAATTATTTTAGACTAATTTAATGACCAAAATGTGGCAGTAGAATCTGCTGCTGCCGCCCGGACACTTTAGTGGACAGTTCGAATTTTGATCGTGATTTCAATTTTGCCTTCTCACAATCATAAAAACACTGTAATTGAAGAAAAATGATTAACCCTGAAGTGAACAGACTGGTGGAGTTATAGGAAGCAAACTGCAGGGAGCATAGAACAGGAATGCATGCAGACTGGGTAGATTTTTATTGCGATTATCATTTTAATATATTATTCTTATTTTACTTGTTTCTGATTTATTTCCGGTTGTGTTTTTTGGAAAAGTTACATTTGAGGTTGAGTTTTGGTGGTTCAATAAATACTTTTTTTTTTTTTTAATCCAATGAATAATCATTTATACTAATCGTGATTTCAATATCAGTCAAAATAATCGTGATTATAATTTTTTCCATATTCCTCCAGCAGTAAGGTCCACTTAAGTGCCCGGGCACACTTCAACGAAAGGTAAACAAGACGTTACGTGATACAAATGACCGTGACGATGGTCAAGCTGGTAAGCTAGCTTTATAATAGCTTTGAATAAAAAAAAAGAGAAAGCTCAGTTTTGTATCAGATGATCTGGGGCATAAATTTGTCTCCGTCGCAGACGACTGTGTCGAACATGGCTCCTATCAAGGTCCTCCTTCATGTGCGAACGCAGACTGATGGGAAGGTGGTTCTGATAACTAAACTCCAGACGGGGAGTTCTAGGATCTGATCCTAGAACCTCTCTGTCTGAATTGAAGTTATATTTTCACAGTACATTTCCAGAGTTTTCCACCACCTGATAGTTGGATGGAGTCCAGCATTCTGCTGCATGTTCCGCACATGCATGTTTGTTTAGGACTGCCACAAACCAGTATTTTAGAATCACTAATTAGATCATACATACATTCTAGCACATTTACAGTTCCAGTCAAGTTTGGAAACTCTCATTGACAAAAGGAAAAACGTGTCCAAACGTTTGACTGGAAGTGTGTGTTTATTTATGTCAATATACAATTCATCCCGATAGCAATGACAACGCATCTGCAGGACAGAGAGGCAGATAAGGCAGTGGGAGGTACAGCGGTAATGTTGAGGAAAAACAAAACCATTAGTCGATTATGAAACTAGTCGCCGACTATTGATTGTCAAAATGACGATTAAAATTGACAAATTGTGGCAGCCCTAATTTTCTTTAAACGTCAAAAAGCAGACATGGGGTCACCGTTCGGTTTCCCATCAAGGCATCATCCAGATGAGATGCTGCACCACTCTGCTCAGCTGTGATGGTACGGAGCCGTATATACTTAGTTTAGTAGATAAACTGGTTGGTATATCACTGACAGACTGGGGGGGGGGGGGACATGTTTATACAAATGGCAGTAATTTGACACAGTAAGCGGGCTGAACCAGGGCAGATGAATACAACTCATTTACTCTGCAGATTTCATAGGGCTCTATATGTAGATGGTACAATCACGGAATTGCAGAATTGAACATTAATAACTAAACTCATAGGCATGAAAAGTCACGGAAAAGAGTGACAATTTCCATAAATGTGTTTTTTTTCTGGATAAAAAGGAAAGCTTTTCTGGGGAAAATGCTTCAAAGCTGCAGAGCGTGCTTCAAACACCTGTTGAGACTCCTGCCAGAAGGATCCGCTCTGCTCTGGACGGATGCAGTTTTAAACGGGACAGGGCATCTCCCCATGATTGAGTGTCTGGTGATCGAACCTGGACATAAGTGTCTGATTAACGGCTTATGGTGTGGCCCACCATCTGTAAATTAATATCACTTCATTAATAACCTTTCAGTCCTAGAGGACCTTCATCAGAACAAAGGCTATGTAAAAAGAAAAAAAAGATTTGACAACAAAAAAGAAAAAAAAAAAAAAGCACCATGTTTTTGCCTTAAATATGGTTTAAAGTGTAAAAGCACCCACGTTTTCAATTATAACTGAATTGTTATGTACAGTGCATTTGTGTTAAATTTGTGTAAAATAATAAAAACCGGAATTGTCAAAAATTAAAAACGGAAAAACACAGAAAATGGGAAAAATTAAAACTGAAAACTCATTCGTCTCAGTGTAGAAATGCTAGTGTACAAGTTCAGAATAAAACTCCAAATCAGATAAAAATGGCTCATTCACACCAGGACAGTCTGCACTCGCTTCAACAGGGCAGGGATTTGGTTTGCCTTCCCGCTGCGCTTTACTCAAGCAGACCAGACCAACGCGTGCAGCAGCTGCAGCTCACTGGAGGTCGGACCCCCCCCCACGGACCAGGAACGGATGCACCGGCATGCTGCTAGACCGTCCGCTCCCATGCTGCAGACAAGAAAACCAGTGAATCTTAATTCCACCCCCTCCAAGAGTCATGTCAGCGGTGCATCAGGTTCAAGATGGCCGACGGCTGAGCGTGAAAGTGGAAAGCGTCAGCAGCATCTGACCCACCACTGTGCTGAACACTTCCTCAAGGATCTGGCCAGTTTCATTCCTCCGTGTGAGGATGAGTTGAGCGTTCGTGTGCAGCAGGACAGTAATGAAGGACAGGCCAGCTCGTATTGGGCCCATATTTGCATAGTTTTTCTGCCTGTACGAGCATCGGTGGCAGGCAAGTGCAATCACAAGTGATTTCAACTAAAGTTATTTTTTGTGTAATTTGGTGTAATTTAGACTTTAACCACAACAGAAAGCTTTTTCCTTTTTTCAGATTGGACATGCAGAAGTTAAAAATCCCAGTTTTCAGCTTTTCTTGCTGAGATATTGCGTTTGGGGAAAGAAAGCTGCTGCTTCACAGGAGGGACCCAAACTGCTTCCAAACCACTGGCTCTTCTTATTTTAGACACCAGCTAGCCCATACAGTTGGGATTTTTGATTTGGTATGCATGTGTTACCAGTTATCAGTCATCTGTATCAGCCTTTAGGAGCTGAAATTTATCAGTATTAAAAACGGGTTTTTCTGCATCCTATAAATACTCCGACATGACAGTGTGGAACAGCAACTTCTGTATGTGATGCTGGAACATCAGCACCAAACTGACACCATTTTATATCTAAACTGCCAAAGAGGAGGTGCTGGACATCTGAGGAAGACGTTTGGTTTAATCTGGCTTCATGTGAGTCTGGACTTCACGACAAAGACAATAATTGAGCAGAGAAAATGATTTAATGTTGGAGCCATCGGAGGGCTCCAGGAGTCATGCTCTCCCAGCAGCTTCACTGACGTCTGCATACAGCGTAGACCAGGAGTGTCCAGCTCCGGTCCTCCAGGGCCACAATCCTGCAGGTTTTCTATGCCCCCCTGCTCCAACACACCTGACACAAACTAATGAGTCTTTGTGCAGAACTTCATTTCATTTAAGTCAGGTATGTAGGAGCGGGAAGGGCATGAAAACCTTCAGGACAGCGGCCCTGGAGGACTGACTCTGGACACCCCCGCGTGGACTGATGGCCTAAATCCATACCGGGACGAAGCTTCCGCTACGTCACCGTTGGTCTCTGAAGAGCTAAAAGTGAAGCCAGGTGGGCGTGTCCCACCGTCGCCATCTTGCCGTGTCACATGTGACATCACTCCTGGAAAATACTAAAATGGGCAAAGGCAAGGCCGCTCCGAGCCGCAGGGCAAATGATTAACAGCTGACGTACTCTGGGCTAAACGCTAACCGAGCTAACAGGAGCTGACGAAGATTAGCCTCCTAAGCGGCGGGTAAAGGTCAGACACGCTAAGACAGTGTGAGACCTTACTGAGAGCTAACAAGAAGCTAACCACCAGCTGCAGGCCTGTCAATCAAAAGGACACGCCCCTAATTATATGTAATTTCCAGATTAAATAACATCTGAGCGGATAAGTTAGGGTTGGACGATAATTCAATATTGATATATATCGATCGATAGAGGTTTTTTCAAGAGTAAAAAAAGAGGGTCAATAAAAGTTCAATATAGAAACACAGTTTTCCGCTGTAGCCTATCAGGTATCATGATACTACAGTCACTCCTTTCACCAAACCAATCACAAACGCAGACCAGGCAAAGGCTGAACTGGAATTCAGTGTTATGCTGCTTTCAGACTTCCACTGGAAAGCGGTAATATTGCAAACTCTGAATGCAGCGTTATAAAAGACAGACATGCGTACCGCTCTTTTACCTCGGAGATGTAGCGGACATGTACCGGCTGCTCTACATGTCACAAGAGCGGAAATGTTGCAGAAATGTTGCAGCACGTCGTTTTGGCTGAAAGCACAGAAAAAAATGTTCCGGACAGAGTTGAAGGGAGAGCGGGGGGGGTGTGCTGACTTTTCTGCAACATTTCCTGATGTATGAAAGCGCCGGGATGCAATAAGTCTGCAAGGAAGCGGCATGTTTGAAAAGATGAGTCTGTTTAAAGAGCGGATGAACTTTACCGCTCATGTTCCACAATGTAAGTCTGAAAATGGCTTTAGTTGATCTTTATTATGAGTAGGTCATTCAGCAAACGCTTAAAAACACGCTGTAAACATGTTTATTTCTGCTTTGTAGTTGGTGTTTTTAACATGGGAGTCTCTGGGGATTTGCTCTGTTTCGCAGCCCCTAGTGGATCAAGGGAGAACTACAAATGATGACTTCTTCCAGGTAGGCTCATAGTTGGCCACCGGAGGCTGCTGCTTGCCTAAAGCTGAAGATTAGTTCATCAGTTCCTCTGGCAGCCAAATTAATGCATGCTCCAGAGAAAACAAATATGCACAATGCAAATTCATTTTTATTATTTAGATTTTTGTCATGCTGGCTGATGAAAATTGGTTATTGGAATTTTTTTTTGCCAAATACTGGAATCAGTCTCAAAAGGCCCTCGTGGGTCAGGCTCTAGAAGACATGTTGGCAGCAAGGAGCTACATGACATGTTTGAACTTTCCCTGTTTCAGCTATGAGCACATGCACAGAATGAAAGGGCTAACAGGAAGAGGGCGGTTAATTCACAGAGGAATGAGGAGCAGAACAACTTTCAATCCTGTTAAAGGAAGGGGTTTTCCAGCCTCCTGCAAAAGCTTCAACACTGCCGGACATAAACGTCTGCAGCACGATGCTCGAACAATCCCAGATCTAATCCAGCTCAGCTGGTGAAGTGAGACCAGAAATGTGAGGATGTGCAAGTTTCTGCTTCTCAACCCAACCATACAAGGCATTAATGCAGTTCCTGTTGCATCACCAGTGTTTCGTTCACACACACACTCCTGGAGGAGCAGAAACCTGATCCACTGCTGGAATGAAGCTAGAATACACATCTCAAAAACAAGACCGGTGAGGCCGAGCGCGTGTGACAACAGCTTTTTATAAAAATGCTGCCTTTTACACCACATTCCTGAAAAACGTGCTCTTTAGTCAACATTACAGTATTTCCAGACTATAACTTACACTTTTTTTTTCCAGTTTGGCTGCTCCTGCAACAGTCTAGTTCGACTTAAATATCAAAATATTTAAAATACTGAGCATAGAAATAGAAATGTATTAAATATGTTCAGCATTTCTAAGTGTTAATTCATATTGACATGAACTAAGGAGTAAACTTTACCGTCTAACGCCACCAGAGGGCGCTCCAGGCTTGTGACAGATATATTCTGCTCTGAGAGCAAAGAGCCCAAAACAGCCTCATCTCAGTGAGACGAGCTCATTTAGGACATCTGGCTGAACTGTCTGCGTGCTGGAACAAACCTTATTTATGATGTTTATGACGTTTACAGACCTTAACTTTGGAATTGGACTGATGGGAATTTTTTTTTAGCAGCAACAATTTGGACTAAGTTGTATTTATTTAAAACGGGACAATTTTTAGATTTTTCATATCCTGTTACTTACATACGCTTTTTTTTTCCCCCTCTTCATGATACATTTTTTCACAGATGTGATTCCAGAAATACGGTAGGTTAAGTCTTCAGGGGCATGTCCTTAAAGCAGAGAGAAACTAAGATAAATACATTCCCTAAAACCAACAAGACTTGCTCCTGCAGGGATTATTGAGGTCAGGCGCAGATTATACAGAGAAACACACATGAAGAACATCTGGATCATAGTAAACGCTGGAGGCCAACTTTATACTTGATTAAAGAAGAAGACGACATTCATATCTGAAGAAAATGTGTTCCTACATCGGCACACAGGAACACGATCAAGTGATTTGCCACTTCTGACCTGGTTTTATGATTTAGCAGGTTCTCCATCTCTGCTCACAGCTGACTGAGAAGCTCTGCACCAGGCCAGGGATGTGCCGGTTTCCAGGTATACCACGTAGGGCTGGGCGATATGGACCAAAAGTCATATCTCGATATATTTAGGCTGAATATCGATACACGATATATATCTTGATACTTTTATCGCAAAGTGAGAGCAAATATTTTGTTCCAGTCAGAGCCAAATATGACATTACAAGTAGTTTAATTTAAACCGACTGGATGAAATAATGCTCAGCTGTTCAAAGAATGATCAAATGTAAACAGAAATACTGTATAATACTGTATCTAATAATACTCGCACATGCAAGTAAGGAACATTACACAGAATTAAATGTAACAAACCCTAGGGAGGTCAGCTTTTATATACAAAGACAAAACAAACAAATTGAACTCCATATCTCGATATGGGCGATATGGTCCAATTCCATATCTCATTTGAAAATATATCGATATATTTTTTCATACAGATATATCGCCCAGCCCTAATACCCGGGTACAAAAACGTAGCGGTATAAAAACCAGTACATCTTCCGTCATGCCTTCATACCCGAGGCCAGAATAGGCATGGGAAAGGAGGGGCAATGCCCCCCCAAATATCGTGACTGCCCCCTCAAACATATGGGATGCAAAAATCCCAAATTTAAAAATAGGGGATCATCACGCTTCCGTGTTCCGGAACTTGAAACAATTAGCCGCTTCTCTTCCAGTCCAGTTCAACGTCACTGCTCTGTTCCACTTCGTATATTAAATAAACGCCATCCCTACTTAAATTTTCATGATTCCCGACTGAAGTGATACTAAGGAAGAAGTGGATCAAAGCGATTCGCCGGAGTGAAGGGCCGAACTTTAAAATAAACAACGTAGCACGTTTGTTTGTAGCTGGCACTTCAATGATGCCAACAGCTGGCGTTAGCAGGCTAGCGTTAGCTGACGTGCCTAATTTTGTGCGTCTTAAAAACACACAAGCATCTGAAAATCGGGTCTGTACCCCCCCGTTTCCAGTGGAACAACTGGGGACTGCCAAGAAAGGAGATGCTTTCAGATGCTTGTGTGTTTTCAGCCGCACAAAGTTAGGCACGTCATCAAACGCTAGCTGGCTAATGCTAGCCTGCTAACACCAGCTGTATAGTCTGCCGGCTACAAACAAACGTGCTACATTGCTTTATTATAAAGTTCGGCCCTTCACCGCGGCGAATCGATCGCTTTGATCCACTTTTCCCTTAGCATCACTTCATTTGAGCATAAATTAAAACTTAACTGTGGTTGGCGTTTATCCGATTTACAAAGTGTAACAGTGGTGGTGGTGGGGGGGTGTCCCCACCAATGTTTTGTTTGGTAACAAAACATTGGTGAAATGAAGGAGTTTGTGGCAGATAATGCCTTATTTAGAGGCTGCGCGCCCATCACTTCCATTATTACAGACATACGCTGATCTGGAGTGGATCTAAATATCTGCTGAAGAAATTCTAGTTGCACCAAAACTGTCTGGGGGAGGAAATGAACGGATTCATACTACAAAATAGGTCCAGATTGAAAAAAAAAAAGTTCCTTTAATGTGAGCATAGCTCTGTCGTGCTGACAAAAATGATATACGTTATTGGGGCAAGTTGTCATGACACCAGACGAGGAATAATGTAAAAATTTCCTGTTATCGGCCTGATAATTCTCAGATCAATAATTATTGTGCTGCTAATATGACAAGTAATGAGCTGTAGCAGTTTCCAGGTTAATGTGATCCAATGTTGAAGGGGGGGGAAGCAACACAAGCAACTTCTTAATTGAGCATAAATATGCTAAATATGCAGGTCATCGTTAAATCTCGCCAACATAGGTCACCATCACTGGAAAAGAAATTACATTTGAATCTACTTGGGGGAAATTTGAGAAGAGATTTCCGCACACTTCTTCTGTACAAATGCCACGTTACTGCTGAGCTTTCAGTCCTCCATCAGAGCAATCTGTTTGGGGAGAAATCTCTTTAAAGCCACATGTGACATAATTCCTGAACATGGCTCATGCCGAGCCTGGAGGACGTCAGCGGTGAAGCAGCAGAGCTGACTTCACAACGCTCCAGCGTCTCTCCCGGGCAGACGGTCCATGCTCTGCTCATCAGCCTCGGGCCAGACCGGCTCCCCGCCCACACCCAGCTGCATTACACCCTCCAATTACCGAGGACACGAGCCAGAGGGACAACAGAGTCCAGAACCAGCCAGATCCTCCTGGTCTGCTGCACACTGACGTGGTCCAGATCCAGCAGAGGTGGGAAGAGGTCGGCTGTGATCCTCGTCTAAGGTGGTTTTCACACATGTGGGCGGAGCCAGGCGCTGCCGCATCAGTGAAAAGGTTACACATCTGCTTCTATGACAACAGATGAGAATCGGGCTTTTTTCTAAACAACATGGAGGAAATGTGGAAGGACGTCACATTCCTGGTTGTTGGAACATCAGAGGAAAACTTTAATGTGGTAATAAGTGAAGAAGAAGATCACAGACATTTATTTCAGGAAGATTTCTGCTGTCTGTGACAAAAGTGGACGGTGCTGCTCAGTCCACTGATGTCAGTGAGTTCGTATCGGGGAGGAATATCGGCCAATCAGAGCAGAGGAGGAATAACTTGCTGCCACGGTGGAGAAAACACTGGATTTAATCCCCAACAACAAAAACACGGTAAATTATGGTGAACACTCATTAATCTGACAGTTTATTTCACGTATCTATGCTCCCGAAAATGAGGCACCGCATAACGTGATCATGCTAGCTAATGCTAACAGAGACAGCTGTGGTTCATGCTAGCTAATACTAACAGAGACAGCTGTGGTTCATGCTAGCTGATGCTAACAGAGACAGCTGTGGTTCGTGCTAGCTAATACTAACAGAGACAGCTGTGGTTCATGTGCTAGCTAATGCTAACAGAGACAGCTGTGGTTCGTGCTAGCTAATGCTAACAGAGACAGCTGTGGTTCGTGCTAGCTAATGCTAACAGAGACAGCTGTGGTTCATGCTAGTTAATGCTAACAGAGACAGCTGTGGTTCATGCTAGCTAATGCTAACAGAGACAGCTGTGGTGTTGCTGAGAGTTAATGACTAATCTGGGAGATATTGTGAAATATCAGGTTATTGTCTCTGATCAGGGCAACGTTGGGACCAGAAAATAAAAACAGTTCAGTCAGAAACACAAACGGATCAGGAAGACGGTGTCCTGCAGCCTTTAGTTTCATCTGCAGGACATGTGAAGCTACGTGGTCTGTACAGTCCTGAAACAATACCAAAAGCCAAATATGGGAGAAAATAGAAAAGGAACCACCTTTGAAAGAGTTTAGTTTTTAAACTTTGATAAGTAATCATGAGATGTGCGTGTTATTCCAGTGTGGCTTGTTATTAAAGCCAGTTTCTGGAGATGAACAATAATTCAAATTAATGATCCCATGTAAAATAAATAAATGTCAGAATACTTCAGAGATCTCTGGATAACATACCTGTAGGTTATCATGACCTTACAACGTTGTAAATCCAGATATTCATGCTGCTTTCCATGTTGGCAGATACGAGGTCATTGGGGCTCGTCCCCACCTTAATGGCGGCGCCGCAAGATGGTGCAGCACACAAAACGCTTGTTGGATCAGTCTATAGATTCTTTCCACTTGACGTCATCACCGTGTGCATCGTCCTTCTTTTGTTAAATGGTCACAACAACCTACAGACCACCTGTGGATAGACGTTAGCCATGTCTCAAACTATAGACTGATCCGGAAGCGTTGTGTGGGGGTGGCGCCACCTTTAGGGTGGGGACTAGTCCCAATGACCTCGTGCTGAACTCAGCACTGCCAGTGAGCGGATGAACGTCTTAATAACCATAGCAACATGGATGAGGGGAGGTGTATGATAACACACATAACAGGCCTCAAAACATTTTTAAAGGTGTCGTAACCTGGTGTTTGACACACAATCCTCCTTTAATTATCTTTGAATTCATTTTTAATCATAGTTGGGTGGGAGGAAAATTTAATAAGCTCAGTTTGACCTCTTTTCATCCCCCATTTTTTCTCTGGCGAGTTTAAGAACGAGGAGTAGATTTGTCTGTGAGCGCGTTCACAAGGTGAGCCTCACAAACCAGAACAAAGTTTGGTTTGTAGAAGTCAGGATGGAACGGGTGAAGGAAAATGACGTCCTAACAGAGAAAACGTGATACGAAGCAGGGCTTGAAATTCACTTCTCAAAATGGGGGGAATTCCCCCCTTACATGCTTCACCAAGGGGGATTTGGATACTTTGGGGGGGATATTTACAGGGCGCTTTACCACAGGTCTTACAGCGTCCTACCCGTACCTCAGATTAATAAGGAGCATTCATTTGTCTTTTTCGTCCTTCTTAGTTTTCATTTTAACCAGCTCTCTTGTCCCGTCTCCGTTCTCTTTATCAGCTATCGTCAGTTTTTACCAACTTAATATAAAAAGTACATATTGCAGTAATCTGTTGCATCTTTCAACTGCATAATTATAATAAGTGGTTCCTTCTTCCAGCTCTGTTCTGTTCTCTCTCCTCTACATAATCTCCTGCATTTGATAAAAGTTCTGTTAAAATAAAACTGGTCTTGGGGAGGACAGAACATCTTCTACATGCAAGGCTAGAAAACTGTCAGAAACTTAATGAATATAATAACACATTTAATAACACCTTTAAGAATACCCAAAGATACTTAATAGGAAAGAAAATGGAAAAACAGAGAAAACAATAAAGAAGCTGAGATAAACAAGAACAAGTTAATAGTGAGAATGTGAGAAAATGATGAGGAAACATCCCCAAAATCAGCTTCTTTCTCCAAAATAATACAAAATTTAGATTTTTGATATGACACATTTAATGCTGTTTAGCCTATGCGTCAAAATATAAAATGTATTCCTAACATCAAACTATTATTTATCAATATTATCTTTATCTATGAATCGATCTCTCATTCAGCTGCCATGTGAGAAACGGTGACGCAGCGCTGATGTTGGTCTCATCACACCAACATTAAACTGAGCAGCTCATGTCTCCATCATTATGATCAAACACGGATATTCTGAGCCAGTTCGGCTAAAACTTTTCTTTGGGCTGCTTGGTACCGTAACCAGCACCGGCGCTACCTGAGGATCCGGAGGATTTGGGTCGTAAACGAGACCGACACCGGCGCCGCCACAGTGCAGATCTTTACTGGTGTTGGTCCAGACCAGCTTCCCTTCAGGTGACCCGAAGTTACATTTACGTTATAAGACTCTGTGAAAGTATCGTCTTACCGGCGGGAAATCTGCCAACAATGGCTGGTTTATCAGCATGAGGGAAGCTGCGACATCTGACAGGTCAGAGAGAGAGAAAGGGAGCGCGTGCTTTACCAAAGGGCCGACGCGGGAGGCGACGTCACTCCTTCTGAATGAAAGGAGAAGGAGCGGCGTCGCCTCAAGCGTGTCGAGCCCTTTATTCTACGTTATTTTATGGCTCCGATGCAAACGCTCACTGCATATTACGTCGCTGCAATTGCAAGCGGGAATTTCCCGCATTATAAGAGCGAAGTGTGCGGGAATTGATGGTATTATGCGCGATTCCCGCAATCCCGCAGCGAATTTCAGGCCCTGCGAAGCTAACGGTACGATGATGATTGATGGAGAGAAAACGTGGAGGAAAAGGGCTGGACTCTGATGAAAACAAGGAGCGGACGTCCCATGTGAACAAGAACTGCGTAGCTTGTTTAGCTATGTTAGCATCTTGTCACCGTTGTTTACTGGTCTCCGACATAAAAGATAAGTTACACCAGCAGCAACACTTATCAGTGAGGATGTGCAGTCGCTAAGTATAATCCACTGGTCCCTGGTGGACTGGCTCACTGCTGAAGCCCTGAGTGGCTGAAAACACTGTTGCAGCTCTGCCAAAGTAGAACAGATCGCTAATATTTTTCTCCCCGCGGCAGAGAGGTGCGTGTCCTCCCCCTCTTTGACAATGCCCGTCATTAATCACCGCTCTGCGGCAGGTAATCAGCTGATTTCAGGTGGTGCTAAAGAGAGCTTGTGTTAGCAGCTAGCAGTTACCGGCTATGATGTCACTGCCGGCGGCAAATCCAAATCGCGTACTGTGGAGAGCGCGCTCTGGTGTGACGAGAGCCACTTTCACTCTGAAGTTTCTGGTACGTTTGGACTGAGGTCCTGTTCCAGTGCACGTTTAACATGGTGACGAGTCCTTTAAGGCAACAAAGCTGTTCCACAGCCAGCTCACCAACATCCTGATGCTCCAGCCTCAGAAAGTTCACATAAAAAAAGATTTCTGCTCCTCCGGAGAGGAAAAGGAAACGGAGGTGCTGACAGGGAAAAGTTACTGTGCAGCATCAATACACACACACACACACACACACACACACACACACACACACACGTCCCAGTACACCGGCCCAGTCTGACAAGAGTTTCCAGTAACACCTGAAACCAAACAGGCTGCTCAGAGACCAGCTTCATCTTCATCCTGCATCCTCTTCACAAGGACCCAACTGTTAAACCTCTACTTATGAGGGAAAGTGGGGCCATGTTAGAAACGCAGCTGGTGGAGATCACAGGACGACCAACCGAGCTGGAAAACTGATCTGGACTTAACACACACACGCACTCGTAACACACACACGCACTCGTAACTACACCACCTCCTAGGACAGGGTTCTCAATCCTGGTTCTCAGGACCCTGTCCTGCACATTTGGGGAGGTCCGTACTTTAACACACCGGACACAGACGAACATCAGCAGCGAGCAGAGAACTTCAAACAGTTCTGAATGAGGTGTGGTGGACAGAGCTGGGACATGCAGGCCAGGGTCCTAGGACCAGGACCGGTCTACTAGGCCCAGGACCGGTCTAGGACCAGGACCGGTCTAGGACCAGGACCAGCACTGGTCTAGGACCAGGACTGGTCTTCTAGGACCAGGACTGGTCTACTAGGACCAGGACCAGGACTGGTCTTCTAGGACCAGGACTGGTCTACTAGGACTAGGACCAGGACCGGTCTACTAGGACCAGGACCAGGACCGGTCTACTAGGACCAGGACCAGGACCGGTCTACTAGCACCAGGACCGGTCTAGGACCAGGACCAGCACTGGTCTACTAGGACCAGGACCGGTCTAGGACCAGGACCAGCACTGGTCTACTAGGACCAGGACTGGTCTTCTAGGACCAGGACTGGTCTACTAGGACCCGGACTGGTCTACTAGGACCAGCACTGGTCTACTAGGACCAGCACTGGTCTACTAGGACCAGGACCAGGACTGGTCTAGGACCAGGACTGGTCTACTAGGACCAGGACCAGGACTGGTCTACTAGGACCAGGACCAGGACTGGTCTAGGACCAGCACTGGTCTACTAGGACCAGGACCAGGACCGGTCTAGGAGAAAACATATCACCCAAACATGAGCCACATGTAAGCGGATCCTGCAGCAGGACCATGCAGGCGGCACACGCGTGCTTGTGTCATTCACATTTGGTTCTGCTCTGATGAGGAGGGGTCTGGGATTAGGACCCCGCCCCGGTCAGGGTCCACATGTCCAACACTTGTCCTGCTCTGATGAGGAGGGGTCTGGGATTAGGACCCCGCCCCGGTCAGGGTCCACATGTCCAACACTCGTCCTGCATCTGGGAGCCAAACATGCCCAGTCCAGAGCAGGATTACGTAAGGACGCATCTGAGCCAGAACCAGGATGAAGAACTGCATCATCACCGGGGTCTGGAGTCCTGTCTGCGGTCCACAAGACCAGATTCACACAAACAAACAAACAAACAAACAAACAAACCTTCATCAGCAGCAGTATGAAAACAGACCAGCTGAAGTCCAGGAGAAAGTAAAGTGTCACGTTCCTGCAGATGAGACATTCATGCAGGCTGTCCCCGTCCCACAGCCAGGACCCGGACCCGGACCCTGCTGGGGCTACTGGGGCTTTTTTAGGCCTGAAGTGTAGCTCCAACAGCACCATTTGTGTACGACCCCCCCCCCGTCCATCCTCCAGAACAATAGAGATGTACGGCGGGGAGCCGCGCAGGGACCCGGTCCCCGCCGCGCCACCTGCTTCTGGTGCCGCCAGACACGGAGGGGGCACATCCACACCACCCAGTCTGGCTAAAGCCGGTCTGCGGGACTCAGAGAGACCGGTCTGCGGGACTCAGAGACCGGTGTCCGGGTCCCGCAGACCGGCTGCGTCGTCCAGGAGGAGCCGGGACAACAGCAGCGGTGTTTCTGCTCCTCTGTCATGAGGAGCGGTGAGGAAGAGGGGGAGGAGGCGACATGGCAGCTCGCGACAGACAGCGTACAGCGTAGTAAAGTCCTACCTTTGACCGTCGCGTGCTGGGTCGGAGTCCTGGGGGGCCACGCCGCGGCTCCTGTCCCCCGCTAACAGCCCGCTAACGCGCCACAGACGAAGACGAAGCAACAATGGCAGCAGCGTCCTGCCCGCGCGCCCTTCCCTCCACGTCTGATCTGAACGGCGGGGGCCCCCTCCTTCAGGGATGGAGGGGAGGGGGGGAGTGGCGTCCAGCTGCAGGTGGAGGTGGCCTCCCCCGCAGAAAAACCGGAAAGAAACGCGGAGAACGACGCAGGTGCTCCCAATCACAGCCGCGAGACCACCGCGTATGCAAAGTAGGAGTGACGTCAGCTTCAGACAAGCTCGCGCTCCCCTGTGGCGTGAATGGGGTGTTCCACCCACGCAGGATGCTTCCGCGTTTGAGTTTTAAAAATATCTTTCAGTTCAATTTTCCTCTTGTTCGGAAACACGTTTTTATCCTTTAGATGCATTTAAGTTTCACCAGATAATATTATTATTATTATTATTATTATTATTATTATTAATAATAATAATGATGATAATAATAATGATAATAATGATGGTGATAATGATAATAATAATAATGATAATTATTATGATTGTAATGATGATAATGTTAAGAAGAAGGATGACATTATTATTATCATCCTTATTATTATTATTAAGCAAGAGAAAGAGGATGATGATGACAATAATAAAAATGATAATAATAATAATGGCAATAATAATAATAATGGTAATAATGATGATTATAATAATAATGATGGTGATAATAATAATAATAATAATAATAATAATAATAATAATAATGATAATAATTATGATTATAATGATGATGTTAAGAAGAAGGATGACATTATTATTATCATCCTTATTATTATTAAGCAAGAGAAGGAGGATGATGATGATAATAAAAATGATAATAATAATAGTGATGATGATGATAGTGACTAATTACAATAATGTTAATTATAATAACGATGACAATAATAATAATTATAATAATGATCAAAAGAATGTTAATAATAAATAGTAACATTATCATCATACCATCACCATAATTATGACGATGACAATAACATTAACAATAAAAATATTGATGATAAAGATGATGATAATAATAATAAGAACAATTACATTGATTCTCTTCATATAAATCTAATAACATCTGTAGAACAACCTTCTTCCAGTTTGAACCGTCCTGATTTCAGGAAAAGTCCTGGAATGTCTTTTGGAGCAGATGTATTATCATTCATCATCATTAAATTACTCGTATATGTATTTCCCCATACCTCCGAACAATACATCAAATTTAACGGCAAAGAGCAATAAAGTATTCCCATTGCTCCATAATTCAGCACATATTTAACTTTGCTCATAACTGCAATATTTTTACAAACTTTCTTTGTATTTTCACAGACAGGCGCGCTGACTTGCCTCGGATCTTCTGTGGGGTGGATAAGATTGTTATTAATGACAGGCTAGCAGATTCCTATTGACTTCCACTAGCATTAGCATCAGCGACCTCCTGGAACTAGAATAACGGATGAAACATGTTGAAACTGTCTCCAGTGATATGTAGGATCCTGGCTCACTGGAAAATGAGGCCCTATGTCCAAAACCCTGAACTTGCCCTTTAAACCGTCTCTATCCGCGTTCTGCAACCGTGTCTGCAGACCACTGTGATCAGCTGATGGTGACGTTACAGAGCCTTAAAGGAAAAGTTCACCCTCAGAATGATGTAACTTTATTTTCCACTTACCCTCATGGTGAGCAAGACTCTGCACCACTTTTTTAATATCTCAAATGCAGCCGGAGATCAGGACGACTTCTCGTTCCCCCCCAATGGAGTTCGCCAGGGTCCGAGCCAAAAAGGTCCATAAAAGTCCACAAAAACTTGTCAATATTCCTCCATGCTGCTCGTCCCATGTAGTCCAAGTGTCCTGAGTGGGTAGCGTCCAGAATTTACTGGAAACGACGTCATTTAGTATATTTTTAGAGTCTAAAAAGGAGTATTGTTTACTTCAATGATGCGCGCACAGGCGCGGTCACAAACTACGGAAGCCTCGGCGTTCTGAGCCTACTCTGCCGATAATGCAAGTGTAGAAGAAGAAATTCACTGTTTACATTGAGGTAAGAGCGCAAGAGCTCTGAACAAACCGGGACAAACACAGGAGGGGTTGATATTGATCTAAAAGAAAGAAAGAAAAAGAGAACGCACGATCTCGTCTGCCGTGGCTTCCGTAGTTTCGTGAACGTGCATCGGCGTGCTTGCTGGCCATGCGATGTAGTATTGTTTAGACTCTAAAAATATACTAAATGACGTAGTTTCAAGTAAATTCTGGACGCTACCCACTCAGGACACTTGGACTACATTGGACGAGCAGTATGGAGGAATATAGACACGTTTTTGTGGACTTTTATGGACCTTTTTGGCTCGGACCCTGGCGAACTCCATTGGGGGGGAACGAGAAGTCGCCCCGATCTCCGGCTCCAGAGTCTTGCTCACCATGAGGGGAAGTGGAAAATAAAGTTACATCATTCTGAGGGTGAACTATTCCTTTAAAGCAAAGCTCCAGGTCACGTGATCAATGAGAGACGGACCCTGCAGAGATACCAGGTCTGGTTTTGGGGGAGGGCAGCCCCCTCAGAGCCCCCACATGCATCAGAAATCATGTGTTAGTGACATCGGAGGATGTTTGGCTCAGAGGTTTCAGGTGGAGCTTTAACTCGACTGCTGACAGACGTGTCTCCATGGAAACGAGCATGACTCAGCGTTTCTGCTGGATGGGACTCAGTCTGATGATGAGCGGACGCGAGGACTCCTGCGCGTGCAGTGTCCGTCTCCACTCTCTACTGGTACCAGACATGTATAATTGATGCTTGTTGATGCAGCTGCAGGCTCCATTATGGAGGCCGTGAAAAGGAAGACCGCTGCGACCCCCCCACAGCCTGAAAGCCAAGGGGTAGAGACGTCTGACACCAGCTGTTGTTCTGTCCAACAAAGCCCAGAGACAGAGGACAGGACGGAGACAGAGAAGGCACCATGAAATGTGAGTCCAGCTTTCCCAGAATGCATCTGTCCTGCAGCGCTGCTTCAGCAGGACTCTGGCAGCGGTTCAGGCAGCCTTTCCAGCTGGAGGGAGGCCCCGCACCAGGACAGGGGGGGGGGGGGGGGGTCAAACTCCTGCAGCAGCTGCAGCACTGAGGGGATCACACCCAGATCTCAGATCCTGCAGCGGTGAAGGACTCGAGACCAGCGGTGTCCAGGTCCGGTCCTCCAGAGCTGCCATCCTGCAGGTTTGGGAGGTGTGGCTCAGCGCTGGGCTGTGGGGAAAAGAGAATCCTAATCTTTTAAACACAGGTCTCCTGCAAGTTACATTTACTTTTAAAGAGCCTTATGAATCAAATTTAAGACCGACATGATGCATTATTAGAAACATTCATTAATCCCGGAAATTTAAAATGGGGCTGGGACTTGATTTTAAAAAAGTAATTACAGGGTTTGTAATTGATCAATCTTGATTAATCACGTTACAATAATTGCCCCCAAAAAGTAAATTCTTTAGAAAATGGATTTTAGTGGACAACTGAATCAAATAATAGACACAGACATTCAATTTTTAACGCGACCGCAACTCAAGAAAAAAATGCATTTATTAGTATGTAAATAAAAGAAATTGAAAACATCTCTCGTAGCTCTCTGAAGCTTTCAGAGAGACGGACAGAATCACCCTGATATTTCATTCTGCGTATTCTATGTGGTCAACGCTCCTCGGGAATAAATAAAAGTAAAAAATGAAGATTATCTAGACCAGATTGAAGGCCTTGTATGAAAAAATCTTTTTTTAAGACCTTCTCAGGCCATAAATTTGAAGTTCAGGATGTTAGACATTTTCAGACTTTTAAGACCCTGCAGGAACCCTGTTTAAGCCTGTTCATTATTGATCTGCAGTCTGTCAACCAGGGTTCCTGCAGGTCCCATCAAGTTAAATTTAAGACCTTTGTCCCCAACAGGAGCGACACAAGATTCAAGGAGTGGATAGCAAATGGTTTGACCACATACTGGTCCTTCACTAACAAAGGGTCCTGCAAAGTTTCCAGTTTTTACAGTTGAACTATGGATTACAGAAAAATGATTTCTATAGGTACCTGCACTTACGTCACTACTTTGATGAAAACTGCAGGCATAAGGACTTATCAACAGCAGAAACAGAAGTTTTCAACATCCACCAGTCCACAATAACAAAAACAATCTTGAAATGATACAAGGTTCTGCTCCTGGCTGCAAATGAGAACACCATGCAAGTTAAAAGAAGGTGGGGACGGGAACCAGGACTTGAGATTTCAGACGTCTTCCACTAACTCCACAGAATGGAGAGAACACTGCTGGGAAAACGTGATAAGATCATTTGGGACCCCTCAGCAAGCTAAAGGCCAGGGTTTGACTGGGACCTGCTGGAGACGGTGTGGACAATATGTGGCAATCACTTCCATATTTTCTGGAACTGTCCTAACCTTCTAGAACTCTGGAGTGATATTTATAACACTTTAAACAATGTATTCAAGTCTAAAATGCCTCTGGATCTTAACTTTATCTTGGGAACGTGCAAGCGTTGAAGGACACAAAGCTGCTTCAAGCTTTACGTCACCATCATGTAAGAAATGTAGAACTCAGATGGCTCAGCTCATAGAAGCAGCACAACAGCACTGGAAGTATACAAAATGGTAAAGATTACTTAGAGTGGAGAAGGCGTTCCATCGTGTCCCCCGGGGATTCCTGTGGGGGGTGCTCCGGGAGTACGGGGTGCCGGACCCCCTTATTCGAGCTGTCCGGTCCCTGTACGACCGGTGCCAGAGCTTGGTCCGCATTTCCGGCTGTAGGTCGGATCCATTCCCGGTGAGAGTTGGACTCCACCAAGGCTGCCCTTCGTCATCGATCCTGTTCAGAACCTTTATGGACAGGATTTCTAGACCAGCCGAGGTGTTGAGGGGATCCGGTTTGGTGGCCTCAGGATCGGGTCTCTGCTGTTTGCAGATGACGTGGTTCTGTTGGCGTCATCGGGCCGTGATCTCCAGCTCTCGCTGGAGCGATTTGCAGCCGAGTGTGAAGCAGCTGGGATGAGAATCAGCACCTCCAAATCCGAGACCATGGTCCTCGCCCGGAAAAGGGGGGAGTGTCCTCTCCGGGTCGGGAGTGAGGTCCTGCCCCAGGTGGAGGAGTTTAAGTATCTCTGGTCTTGGTCAGGAGTGAGGGAAAATGGAGCATGAGATGGACAGATGGATCGGTGCGGCGTCTGCAGTGATGAAGACTCTGCATCGGTCCGTCGTGGTGAAGAAGGAGAAGCTCTGGATTTACCGTCCATCTACGTTCCTACCCTCACCTATGGCCATGAGCTGTGGGTCATGACCCAAAGAACGAGATCGCGGGTACAAGCGGCCAAAATGAGTTTCCTCCGCAGGGGGGCCGGGCTCTCCCTTAGAGATGGGGGGAGGAGCTCGGTCATCCGGGAGGGGCTCAAAGTAGAGCCGCTGCTCCTCCGTATAGAGAGGAGCCAGATGAGGAGGCTCGGGCATCTGGTCAGGACGCCTCCTGGACGCCTCCCTGGTGAGGTGTTCCAGGCACGTCCCACCAAGACCAGACCCCGGGAGACCCAGGACACGCTGGAGGAACTTCGTCTCATCCCAGACCAGACCCCGGGGGAGACCCCGGACCGATGGAGGGACTACGTCTCATCCCAGACCAGACCCCGGACACGATGGAGGGACTACGTCTCCCGGCTGGCCCGGGAGCACCTCGGGATCCCCCGGATGAGCTGGTGGATGTGGCCGGGGAGAGGGAAGCGGGGGGTTCCTGCTTAGGCAGCTGCCCCCCCGACCCGACCCCGGATAAGCAGCAGAAGACGGATGGACGGATGTAAAATATTACTTCCTCCTTGAGGGTTCAGAAGGATAAATTCAAGCAGATATGGGAAAAGTGGATTATATACATAATCCCACTTAGGCCAGACTTCATACAACATAGCAAGTGTCAAGATTTTTTCTTTGCTCATGCTGGATTAGAGAAATGTTATAACCTTCGTTATAACTTTCTTTTTTTCTGCATATAGTTAACAACAAAAATGTGAACTGTTTGGGAAAATGTCATTGGTTGGAATATGCTCCTACGTGAAGGAACTAAATGTTAAGACAGGAATATATATGTGATCAAGAGAGCATGCTGATGATGATGAGGTCTCACGCAGCGAACCCCAGGACCCTGAAGGGGCCGTCTGGAACAGACGGGGGCTGAACTGACTGGCTCCACCTGGAATATTTGAAGAGAAGGTCCTGAGCTAGCTCTCTGCGCAGGATGTTCATGCGTTTTATTTTATTTTATTTTTTGTTGTATGTGTGTATTTTTAAGGAAAAACAACACTGAAACTGTCCATTGTTCCCAAATAAAAATGAAATGACAAAAACCAGAGAAAATTAAGACCAACGTGGAACAGAAACAGAAACAGAAACATTCAAATAATCCCAGAAATTCAAAACTTTTTAAATTATTAATTTTGTAATTTTAAGTTTCCTTGTAATAAAAAGAGACAAAAACAATTTAGGTCTCAAACTGATATCAAAACTACCTTTTAGCCAACACAACACGAGTATCTGTCTATATCCAGCCGTCACACTGAGGCTGCCGGACATCAGGAGATTTGTAATAGAAAAACTGAGAAAACTGTAAACCGTAAAAACGAGTAGTGGGATTTGTAGTTCAATCATCAGGTACCAACACTCGTACAGCGGCGATCTGAAACTCTTAGAAAGACGGACCGAGTCAACTTCTGATTGCTGTTTTATTCAGCGTAATCTACATGGTCAACGCTTCTCAAGTATGAATAAAAGTAAAAAATTAAGACTTGTTTAAATCAAATTTAAGACCTGGCATGAAAAGTTGGCTGTTTTTAAGACATTTTAAGGCCTTAGAATTTAGAAATTTAGACATTTTTAGACTTGAGTCTGTTGGTCACCAGATAGACGGCTGCACACGAGACGCCAACAGATGAAACCAGCAGCACATTACTGCCGCCTCAGCCGTTGTTCTGGGATATTTAACAGCAAGTGGAAAAGACTTTCATCTTTTGTTGACATGAAAGCTTTGAAGCCCCACCTGAGCAAGTGGAGCCCGATTCAATGGAGACTGAGATCAAACCAATACAAACGAAGGCTCGCACCTGACACCAGGACTCAGAACAAAAGCTCCAGAGCTTCTGACCGCAGGTTTTAGACCAGGAATGATGCTGAAATAAAGAAAGTAAACGTGCAGAGCAGACTTCCCTCCCGGAAGATGAATAAACACGGTAATGTGCTCCATTAGACTGCGATCGTTGCTGCAGCAGAGGCCCACATCACATACGATGCTGGGTTAAGTGGCTGGAAAGCAAATATGAGCTGCCTCAGCTAAGTTACCAGGAAATGAGTTAATGGCATGAGGACTGCTCTGGAAGAGAGGATGCAGAGTTTCACCCGCGCTCTGCTGCTACGCCTCGGGTACGGTGGATACTCGTCCTGAGAGTCAGGTGTTAGGACAGAAGACATCCAGGTAACAGGACAGAAGTCACCAGGTAACAGGACAGAAGTCATCAGGTAACAGGACAGAAGTCATCAGGTAACAGGACAGAAGTCATCAGGTAACAGGACAGAAGTCATCAGGTAACAGGACAGAAGTCATCAGGTAACAGGACAGAAGTCATCAGGCGACAGGACAGAAGTCATCAGGTAACAGGACAGAAGTCATCAGGTAACAGGACAGAAGTCATCAGGTAACAGGACAGAAGACATCAGGTAACAGGACAGAAGTCATCAGGTAGCAGGACAGAAGTCATCAGGTAACAGGACAGAAGACATCAGGTAACAGGACAGAAGTCATCAGGGGACAGAAGTCATCAGGTAACAGGACAGAAGTCATCAGGTAACAGGACAGAAGTCATCAGGTAACAGGACAGAAGTCATCAGGTAACAGGACAGAAGTCATCAGGTAACAGGACAGAATTCATCAGGGACAGAAGTCATCAGGTAACAGGACAGAAGTCATCAGGTAACAGGACAGAAGTCATCAGGTAACAGGACAGAAGTCATCAGGTAACAGGACAGAAGTCATCAGGCGTTAGGACAGAAGTCATCAGGTAACAGGACAGAAGTCATCAGGTAACAGGACAGAAGTCATCAGGTAACAGGACAGAAGTCATCAGGTAACAGGACAGAAGTCATCAGGTAACAGGACAGAATTCATCAGGGACAGAAGTCATCAGGTAACAGGACAGAAGTCATCAGGTAACAGGACAGAAGTCATCAGGGACAGAAGTCATCAGGTAACAGGACAGAAGTCATCAGGAAACAGGACAGAAGTCATCAGGAAACAGGACAGAAGTCATCAGGAAACAGGACAGAAGTCATCAGGTAACAGGACAGAAGTCATCAGGTAACAGGACAGAAGTCATCAGGTAACAGGACAGAAGTCACCAGGTAACAGGACAGAAGTCACCAGGTAACAGGACAGAAGTCACCAGGAAACAGGACAGAAGTCACCAGGTAACAGGACAGAAGTCATCAGGAAACAGGACAGAAGTCATCAGGTAACAGGACAGAAGTCATCAGGTAACAGGACAGAAGTCATCAGGTAACAGGACAGAAGTCATCAGGTAACAGGACAGAAGTCATCAGGTAACAGGACAGAAGTCATCAGGTAACAGGACAGAAGTCATCAGGTAACAGGACAAAAGTCATCAGGTAACAGGACAGAAGTCATCAGGAAACAGGACAGAATTCATCAGGGACAGAAGTCATCAGGTAACAGGACAGAAGTCATCAGGTAACAGGACAGAAGTCATCAGGTAACAGGACAGAAGTCATCAGGTAACAGGACAGAAGTCATCAGGTAACAGGACAGAAGTCATCAGGAAACAGGACAGAAGTCATCAGGAAACAGGACAGAAACTCATCAGGTGTTAGGACAGAAGTCATCAGGTAACAGGACAGAAGTCACCAGGTAACAGGACAGAAGTCATCAGGCGTTAGGACAGAAGTCATCAGGTAACAGGACAGAAGTCATCAGGTAACAGGACAGAAGTCATCAGGTAACAGGACAGAAGTCATCAGGAAACAGGACAGAAGTCATCAGGAAACAGGACAGAAGTCACCAGGTAACAGGACAGAAGTCATCAGGCGTTAGGACAGAAGTCATCAGGTAACAGGACAGAAGTCATCAGGAAACAGGACAGAAGTCATCAGGAAACAGGACAGAAACTCATCAGGCGTTAGGACAGAAGTCATCAGGTAACAGGACAGAAGTCACCAGGTAACAGGACAGAAGTCATCAGGTAACAGGACAGAAGTCATCAGGTAACAGGACAGAATTCATCAGGGACAGAAGTCATCAGGTAACAGGACAGAAGTCATCAGGTAACAGGACAGAATTCATCAGGGACAGAAGTCATCAGGTAACAGGACAGAAGTCATCAGGAAACAGGACAGAAGTCATCAGGAAACAGGACAGAAGTCATCAGGTAACAGGACAGAAGTCATCAGGTAACAGGACAGAAGTCATCAGGTAACAGGACAGAAGTCATCAGGAAACAGGACAGAAGTCATCAGGAAACAGGACAGAAGTCATCAGGTAACAGGACAGAAGTCATCAGGAAACAGGACAGAAGTCATCAGGTAACAGGACAGAAGTCATCAGGTAACAGGACAGAAGTCATCAGGTAACAGGACAGAAGTCATCAGGTAACAGGACAGAAGTCATCAGGTAACAGGACAGAAGTCATCAGGAAACAGGACAGAAGTCATCAGGAAACAGGACAGAAGTCATCAGGAAACAGGACAAAAGTCATCAGGAAACAGGACAGAAGTCATCAGGTAACAGGACAGAAGTCATCAGGTAACAGGACAGAAGTCATCAGGTAACAGGACAGAAGTCACCAGGTAACAGGACAGAAGTCATCAGGTAACAGGACAGAAGTCATCAGGTAACAGGACAGAAGTCATCAGGTAACAGGACAGAAGTCACCAGGTAACAGGACAGAAGTCATCAGGTAACAGGACAGAAGTCATCAGGTAACAGGACAGAAGTCATCAGGTAACAGGACAGAAGTCATCAGGTAACAGGACAGAAGTCATCAGGTAACAGGACAGAAGTCATCAGGTAACAGGACAGAAGTCATCAGGTAACAGGACAGAAGTCATCAGGTAACAGGACAGAAGTCATCAGGTAACAGGACAGAAGTCATCAGGTAACAGGACAAAAGTCATCAGGTAACAGGACAGAAGTCATCAGGTAACAGGACAGAAGTCATCAGGTAACAGGACAGAAGTCATCAGGTAACAGGACAGAAGTCACCAGGTAACAGGACAGAAGTCATCAGGTAACAGGACAGAAGTCATCAGGTAACAGGACAGAAGTCATCAGGTAACAGGACAGAAGTCATCAGGTAACAGGACAGAAGTCATCAGGAAACAGGACAGAAGTCATCAGGTAACAGGACAGAAGACATCAGGTAACAGGACAGAAGTCATCAGGTAACAGGACAGAAGACATCAGGTAACAGGACAGAAGTCATCAGCTAACAGGACAGAAGTCATCAGGTAACAGGACAGAAGTCATCAGGAAACAGGACAGAAGTCATCAGGTAACAGGACAGAAGTCATCAGGTAACAGGACAGAAGTCATCAGGAAACAGGACAGAAGTCATCAGGTAACAGGACAGAAGTCATCAGGAAACAGGACAGAAGTCATCAGGTAACAGGACAGAAGTCATCAGGTAACAGGACAGAAGTCATCAGGAAACAGGACAGAAGTCATCAGGTAACAGGACAGAAGTCATCAGGTAACAGGACAGAAGTCATCAGGTAACAGGACAGAAGTCATCAGGTAACAGGACAGAAGTCATCAGGTAACAGGACAGAAGTCATCAGGTAACAGGACAGAAGTCATCAGGTAACAGGACAGAAGTCATCAGGTAACAGGACAGAAGTCATCAGGTAACAGGACAGAAGACATCAGGTAACAGGACAGAAGTCATCAGGTAACAGGACAGAAGTCATCAGGTAACAGGACAGAAGACATCAGGTAACAGGACAGAAGTCATCAGGTAACAGGACAGAAGACATCAGGTAACAGGACAGAAGTCGTGTCAGGAGAAAGTCTTGTGTATTGTTGATTATTATTGTTGATTATTTTTCCATAAAACTGGTGAAAAACTCTTTTCTGACCACTTTTCTTCTGAGAACTTTTTCCTGATACATTGTGACTTCTTTCCTGATACCTGATGACTTTAGTCCCAACACCTGACTCTAAGGAAGAGGATGTCCTAAAATGTCCACTACACTCAAGAGAAACATGCAAGTCACAGTCGTCTCTGACTAAACAGTTAAATAAAGTTATTGTGGCCTTTGTGCAGCGCTGCATTCGCCGTGGAGCAGGAGCTCCCTCTGCTGGTGGCTCAGAGGAACTACAGCAGCCCACAGACTCATGAAAGGATGTTTAATATGAAAGATGCCTCAGGAAGCTTCACCAGAGGCTGGCAGCAGGTCATACATGACGTCAGGCACATGCCTACACAGCAGCTCACCTGTTTACAGTACCGGGGCGAACAAAAACTCATACCTGTCGGTAATACAAGATAATACACACACGTGTCACACCATTTAGAAACATATATATTTGGCACATTTAAACTCCACCAGCATGTTCAGACGTGCTGCTGCTGGTGTGTGTGGCAGGAAACGCTTTATCATGCCCTCCTGGAGCAGAGATCATCTCCACCAGCAGCCAGACGTGTGTTTTCACGGGTCAGAGACCGGACATCATCACGTTTGTGCCGGGTTTCTAACGGGCTGCAGATGGAGAGGATGCAGGAATCCAGGCGTCGCTGCTTCAGGTAGTTCAGCCTCATTAAACAGACCAGTTCCTGGTTTAACCACAGGTGCTGCTGACAGCAGCTTCCACCGGTTACACAGAGACATGCAACACCGGCATTATGTCCACAGAAGACCTCTGACAGTTCTCACGGGGTGCTGCAGGCCGCTTTCTTCCGTTATACGTCCCTGCAGGAGTCTGACCGAAGTACATTTTTATAAAGTAAGATTATTGTGTCCATTTAAAATCGTACAAAAAGAAAAGAAGATAAAAAGTTAGCACCAACAGATGGAACACGTGCTGCTAAACAGACATGATCAGAGTCATCCACACGGGCTCTTCCTACGAAAGAGAACCAGAGAAATGTTCCTGCAGCCGTGTGTGACGTCTCGCTCTGCAGACCAGGTCCAGACCCGGTCCAGACCCGGTCCAGACCAGGTCCAGACCAGGTCCAGACCAGGTGCAGACCAGGTCCAGACCAGGTCCGGACCAGGTCCAGACCAGGTCCGGACCCGGTCCAGACCAGGTCCAGACCCGGTCCAGACCAGGTCCAGACCAGGTGCAGATCAGGTCCAGACCAGGTCCAGACCAGGTGCAGACCAGGTCCGGATCCGGTCCAGACCAGGTCCGGACCCGGTGCAGACCAGGTGCAGACCAGGTCCAGACCAGGTCCGGACCAGGTCCAGACCCGGTCCAGACCAGTTTCTCCCCATGGACTCAGGACAGGGACACCAGAGCTGACGGCCGTCCCGGGTCTGACCCAGGTACTGGGTGTGGATCCTGACTGCAGTGTCCCTTTGGTCATCAGGCGGTGGGGGGGTCTGACATGGCCGAGGTCATTAGTTTACCAGCAGGACGTCTTCGTAGGTTGTTGTCCTGAGGAGGAAGAAGAGGATGATGAGGGTAGGGATGTAATAAGGCTGTGCAATTAACCAAAATGTGATCATGATTTCAATTTTTGTGTCAAACAATCTCCAAACTCATAATCGAGTTCATTTTTCTTGACACAATTTCTAAACGTTATTCTGAGGTTATGCAGGCAGTTTGTTTGGTGTCATTAGGTTTGGAATGTTCTAGCGTCGCACGAAAGCTCGTTTATTCTGGGATGTTTCTAATATAAATAAGTATTTTATTTTTCAAATATAGAGAAATTGCAGCACAGCTGGATACATCGCTTATTTTGGATATATTTATGTTTTTCTATGTTTTTTGCATTAATCTAACATTCAGTGTATTTGTTTTATTTGTTTATATATTGCAAAACAGCTGTAAGGTTCGTATTTGTCGCCTATATTTATTTTCACTGCTAGAAACTTTAGAAATGAAATGCTAAATTAATGTAACTAGAAAATAATCGTTTGAATAGTCGTGATTTTCATATTGGGCAAAATAATCGTGATAATGATTTTTTCCGTAACCGGGCAGCCCTCGGATGTAATGAAATAATAATAATAATATAGTGCGTTATAAATAAAATGTATAGGGGATTATCACGCTTACCGGAAGTTCCCGGATTTTGACACTTCCTCTTCCGGGCCATGTTACCAACAGCCGTTCCTGCTCTGTTATACTGTTTAAATCGGATAAACTCCAAACATACTTAAGTTTTCATTCCAGACTGAAGTGATACTGGATCAAAAGCTGGATCAAAGCTATCGATTCGCCGCGGTGAAGGGCCGAACTTTATAATAAAACACACGTTTGTTTGTCGCCGGTGGGGCACAACACCGGCACTTCACAGCATGCTAGCATTAGCCAGCTAGCGTTTACTGACGTGCTTAACATTGTGCGTCTTAAAAACACACATACATCTGAAAATCGGGTCTGTACCCCCCCGTTTCCAGTGGAACAACTGGGGACTGCCAAGAAAGGAGACGCTTTCAGATGCTTGTGTGTTTTCAGCCGCACAAAGTTAGGCACGTTATCGAGCTGGCTAATGCTAACCTGCTAACACGACTGTATAACCTGCCGGCCACAAACAAACGTGTGTCGTTTTATTATAAAGTTCGGTCCTTCACCGCGGCGAATCGGTCGTTTTGATCCACTTCTTCGTTAGCATCACTTCAGTCTGGAATGAAAACTTGGCATTGGCGTTTATCCGATTTACAAAGTTTAACAGAGTAGTAGCTGGCGGACTACTGTTAGCAGGTTAGCATTAGCCAGCTTGATGACGTGCCTAACTTTGTGCGGCTGAAAACACACAAGCATCTGAAAGCGTCTCCTTTCTTGGCGGTCCCCAGTTGTTCCACTGGAAACGGGGGGGTACAGACCCGATTTTCAGATGTTTGTGTGTTTTAAGACGCACAATGTTAAGCACGTCGGTAAACGCTAGCTGGCTAATGCTAGCATGCCGGTGTTGTGCCCCACCGGCTGCAAACAAACATGCTACGTTGTTTTATTATAAAGTTCGGCCCTTCACTCTGGAGAATCGCTTTGATCCACTTCTTCCTTAGTATCACTTCAGTCTGGAATCCGTGAAAATTTCAGTAGGGTTGGCGTTTATTCACGTTATCTACGAAGTAAAGCAGGGAAATTGAACTGGACCGGAAGTGGGCCGTCTAACTGTTTAAAACCGGAAGTTCGGAACACGGAAGCGTGATAATCCCCTATTATTTTGTGAAACAAATCTCAAAGTGCTACAAAGGAAAAGTTCAAACAGAAAGAAGCGCACACTGGTGAAATAAAAACAATGTAAAAGTAACACACAGTAAAACACACTAAGAACCCAATAAAATTATTATTGGTGGGCTTTTACAAATAAAAATGTTTTTGAAAGTTTTTTAAAAGATTCCACAGAGTGGGGAGCTCTCAGCTCTCATACCGATAAAATGATTAACCGTGATAAAATTACCAATGATTATTAAAACTGTTTGAAATCTTAACTATCGTTAAAAATGTGACTGATTTCTGCACTTTGAAAAACTCACTATGATGCTACTTATTGCTGGAAAAGCAGCAGCAGTCACAGTTTGCAACGTTTAATTTACGAAAACATGGTGGAAGGCAACAAAGGCGCCGGCGAGGACAAAAGGACAAAGCAGACGTCTGGACCCATTCTGGACATGTTTAAAGCTGCTGGTGGGGTATTTCAATAACACCGTGATTATGGTGATAACCGTCATCATTTGGTCTCAGTCACCTGATGTGAAATTTTCACATGGTTCCATCCCACGATGAAGGAATTTACTGAAATATTCTCCAAACGTGGTTGACAGAGTCAGGAAGAGATGAGAGACAGCAGGGACGGAGGACCTACTGAGACGGCCAGCCTACACTCGCGTGATGCAGCAGAAACAGACGAGGGCTGCATGATACAGCACAGTTCACTTTCAGTTTCATCTCAGTTCACGGAAATGGTTTTTCCATTTTAGTTTTCATTTTAGTGTTAGTTTTACTTGCAGCTCTGTCACGTCTGACGTGAAGCATCCTCTCAGCGCCGAGGCTGCTCAGCACCTACGTGCTGATGACGATGGTGGTGGTAAAGCAGATGTTCTAGCATCAGTCTGGAGTCCTGCAGCCCCCCTCTCAGACCCAGGCGCATGTTCCACACGTCTGTAGACACAGATTCATCTTCCTCTGGTTTACGACGACCAGGGCCGCGTTTCTGATGGCTACCAGTTGAAATGTGGGAATGAACCAGATGCTCAGACTGAGTCAGTGGCGAAGCTGCTCCTGGTCTCTCAGGAAGCTGATGCATACGAGCAGCACGGTTCGAGTCGGTCTGGTCCGGGCTCTTAAGCCCCGTTTCCACCCGCGTGTCTGGGCCGGGTCGGGCCCGATATAAGGGACCCGTCCCGGACTCGCTGGTAGAAACGGGGCGATATGAAATGGGTCCATACGACCGAACCATTGATGGACCCTCTTGTGAAGGGGTCCATCAATGGTTCGGTATGGTTCGGGTGGGGCTACGTGCACCATAATGGTGGACAGAAAAGCATCAACGTCCCGCAGTGCCGTTACTATCAGCTGCATCAGTTATGGTGTAGTGTTCAGGGTGGTACACTGGTTACTTTATACTACTGAGCTAACATATGAGTACAACTACACAATAAGCATGATGACATGGTACAACGTTGCTAACATATTCACATTTACAGCCGTGAGGCGTGACGTGGGATGTGTGTGTGTGTGTGTGTGTGAAACTAGTTTTCTTTCTTAATGATGATGTTTGTGATCATTTACAAGCATTGAGTGTGGAATGGGAGTGATGGGCCGAGTTCATGTCTGGACAACATGTGGAAATGGTTTATATGACCTTCTATTATATATTATGGGGGGGTGGGGCCTCACCTGTCACAGCAGCAGAAAAAGGAGCAGGGCGACGTCTCCAGGCCTCTGAACTTGCCGGAGTTTGGCGCGTCCGTGCACTCTGCTATGAAGGCGTGCAGGTCTGTGATGTGGAACGGCTCCTGGGTTTGATGCTGGGGATGAAGGGAAGCTGGTCACTCATGTTTCTGATTATTTCCATCAATGATGGGAAGAAGCTTCAGCTGCGACACAACCTGTCCTCCAAAGTCATACAGTTGTGTGAAAAAGTTTTTGCCTCCTTCCTGATTTTTTACTTTTTTGCATGTTTGTCACACTTAAATGTTTCAGATCATCAAACAAATTTAAATGTGAGACAAAGATAACACAAGTAAACACAAAATGCAGTTTTTGAATGAAGATTTTCATTAGTAAAGGGGGAAAAATCCAAACGTCCATGTCCCTGTGTGAAAAAGTGATCTTCCTCTAAACCTAATTACTGGTTGTTCCACCTTAGCAGCAACAACTGCATCAAGCGTTTGTGATAACTGGCAGTGAGTCTTCTACAGCGCTGTGGAGGAATTTTGTTCCACTCATCTTTGCAGAATTGTTGTAATTCAGCCACATTGGAGGCTTTTCCAGCATGAACCGCCTTTTTAAGGTCATGCCACAGCATCTCAATGGGATTCAGGTGGGGACTTTGACTAGGCCACTCCAAAGTCTTCATGTTGTTGTTCTTAAGCCATTCAGAGGTGGACTTGCTGGTGTGTTCTGGATCATTGTTCTGCTGCAGAACCCAAGTGCGCTTCAGCTTGAGGTCACCAACAGATGGCCGGACGTTCTCCTTCAGGATTTTTGGTAGAAGCAGAATTCATGGTTCCATTTACCACAGCAAGTCTTCCAGGTCCTGAAGCAGCTAAACAGCCCCAGACCATCACACTACCACCACCATATTTTACTGTTGCTATGATGTTCCTTTTCTGAAATGCCGTGTTACTTTTACGCCAGATGTAATGGGACCTCCACCTTCCAGAAAGTTCCACTTTTGTCTCATCAGTCCACAGAGTATTTTCCCAAAAGTCTTGGGGATCATCAAGATGCTTTCTGGCTAAACTGAGACGAGCCTTTATGTTCTTTTTGCTCAGCAGTGGTTTTGGTCTTGGAACTCTGCCATGCAGCCATTTTTGCCCCCCAGTCTCTTTCTGATGGGGGAGTCATGAACACTGACCTTCATTGAGGCAAGTGAGGCCTGCAGTTCTTGGATGTTGTTCTGGGGTCTTTTGTGACCTCTTGGATGAGTCGTCGCTGTGCTCTTGGGGTCATTTTGGTCGGCCGGCCCCTCCTGGGAAGGTTCACCACTGTTCCATGTTTTCACCATTTGTGGATAATGGTTCTCACTGTGGTTCTTTGGAGTCCCAAAGCTTTAGAAATGGCTTTGGAACCTTTTCCAGACTGATAGATCTCAATGACTTTGTTTCTCATTTGTTCCTGAATTTCTTTGGATGGCAGCATGATGTCTAGCTTTGGAGGATCTTTTGGTCTACTTCACTTTGTCAGGCAGGTCCTATTTAAGGGATTTCTGATGGAGAACAGGTGTGGCAGTAATCAGGCCTGGATGTGGATAGAGAAATTGAACTCAGCTTTCCAAAGATGATAAACCACAGTTAATTTATGTTTTAACAGGGGGGGGGGGCATCACTTTTTCACACAGGGCCATGGATGTTTGGTCTCGGTACGATTCCCAGCCTGGGACCCGCTGCATCCCCCACTCTCTGCCCCCTTTCCCTCTCCTCTCATCCTGTCAGGCCATCAAAGCCTGACAAAACACCTGATTACAATACAACAGTGTGCATTTATTATGTCGCCTATCTGAATTCTGTTTATGTTCTCTGACGAATGTGCACGTACAGTGAGTACGGAAAGTATTCGGACCCTTTTAAACTTTGTACTCTCTGTTTCATTGCAGCCATTTTCCAAAATGAAAAAAGTTAATTGTGTGAATGCGTTCAGCGCATTCACAAGTTAGTTTTCCTGTTTCTCTTTATTCTCCTTTATTCGTCTTCCGCCGTTTTTCGATTCACTACTCCTTCTAGCCCTTTCAACTCACTTCAACCATTCAGGTATCAAAACGTTCAGAAAATTCAGGTGAGGGGTGCTATGACTTTTATAGTTGATATCTTCAACGGTTTTCAAGTTATTGATCATTTATTGGTAAATTTTTCCCATTCATTTCTATGGGGAAGCCTTCAAATCCTTCAAATCCCTTCAACAAACTTCAGCTCCTTTCAACCTCTATAACTTCAGCATACTTTCAGCTAGAAACACCATTCAAATTTTTTTCAAATCTTCAAATCTTCAGCTTTTCAGCTATGACTTTTCAGCTTCATATCTTCAGCTAATTTTGAATTACGCCAGTTTACAAATTGTTCAACTTTTAGATTTTCAGCTTTTTCACTCCCTTCAGCTCCACTCTACTTGCACTCTAACTTCAAACCCTTCAGCTCCGTTCAGAGTTCATATCTTCAACATAGTTTCAGCTAGAAACACCATTCAAACTTTCAAATACTCTTCAGGAGTTGAACAACAACAATCTATATTTTCAGCTTCATATCTTCAACCGATTTTGAGCTATGCCCTCTGAAAAAACATGAAAAATTGCACTTTTCAGGCAAAAATCTTTCCTCCTCAGGAAAATCTTGAACAAATGCCCATAACTTCCACAGTTTTGGTCGCAGAAAAATAAAATTTACATCAAAACGGAGCTTGACTCGTTGGCTTCGTCGGAACCTCCGGGTCGAAAACCCGTCAGACGCACCGTTTTCGAACTACGCCCCTCGGAATCTTACAAAGTCACCATTTTGCCCCTATTAAACTCCATTGTAATCTGGACGAAGAATCCTAAAAGTCATGCAGAATTAAACTGCCAGCATTTAAATTCTGTTTGACTTAGGATAAAATAAAAGACATTTCTGAGTTCCTCAAAGCCTCGTGACGCTCACGGTGAAAAAATTATTTTGATATCTGTTACGGATTTCTCTCAGTGAACATTTGTTCGGGGAGTGGGTTCGAGGTTTTTCCAGGCATTTTGAATGGAGTTTCTGATCCATTTATGTCTGTGTCATCTGCAGCCTGTCACACACACACAGGTGCTGCGTTGTCATGACAACCTGATCATTTCTCCCTGCTGTGTTAATTAGCTTCACCTTTGACCTGATTCCTTATCTATAAAGCAATGTATGATGAAGATGGAGCTTTAAAGCCACTGCAGTCATCATCACTGTCCCTCTGTCCACTTAATTGGTGTCTCACCATGTCCTCACACCACAACTCTTCTCTCTTTCCTCATCTTCACTCGTCTTCATCATCTCTCCTTCCTGGCTCCTCTGTCATCCTCCCTCCTCTTCATCATGTCTCTTTCCTGGCTACTGCCTCCTCTTCATCATCTCTCCTCCTCCTGGCTCCTCTCTCATCCTCCCTCCTCTTCATCATCTCTCCTTCCTCCTCCGTCATCCTCCCTCCTCTTCATCATGTCTCTTTCCTGGATCCTGCCTCATCCTCCCTCCTCTTCATCATGTCTCTCATGTCTTCCTCCCATGTGTCAGAATGGGAGCAAACTCAGCTCTGATCCTAGAACTCTATAGTGTGTCTGTCTGAGAGTTCAGTGGTTGTTGAATAACAAGCTAACGACCATTTCCATGTTTACCTGTCATGTTGATAAACACATTAGAGATCACAGACAAAGCCAGCATACATGGAATGAACTGGATGGATTCTATTCAACTCTGATTAAGCTGTCTTCAGGCTACAGCCGTGCTAATGTTGTTCTCAACCTTAAAATGATTTTAGTTCAGGCTTCCACAAGGTCTATTCAGCCTTATGCTTCCACTTTTCAGCCTTTTGCTTTAACTTTTTCAACTTTTCCACCTTCTTCAGCTTTATGCTTTAACTTTTTATGCAATTTCAGCCTCATGCTTCAACTTTTTCAGCGTTTTGACCTTCTTCAGCCTCATGCTTCAACTTTTTCAGCCTAATGCTTCAACTCTTTCAGCTTTTCAACCTTCTTCAGCCTTACGCTTTAACTTTTCAGCCTTTATAGCCTTTCGCTTTAACTTTTTCAGGCTTTTCAGCCTTACGCTTTAATTTTTTCAGGTTTTCAGCCTTCCGCTTTAACTTTTTCAGGATTTTCAGGTTTTTCAGCCTTCCGCTTTAATTTTTTCAGGTTTTCAGCCTTATGCTTTAACTTTTCCGCTTTT
>JALJCO010008329.1:0-42336 GCA_023101725.1 Atherinomorus stipes | reverse complement strand
TAAAGGGAGAGAATTGCGAATCTCGTCTTGGCTGCAGCGAGCAGAGCAGATCAAGCAAAGACAGTTGCCCGCAAACCTGACTGCGAGGGAGTTTGTGACTCTGTAGTGCTGGCTGGCCAGGGAAGAGAATGACTACCATGACTGGATCTCACAGCCTCCCCCTGGCCTGACAGCTCAGGAACAATTCACACGATTGCTCACTGCTGACATATGACTTAATCAACGGCATGTGCACTAATGAATGGCCATATAAAAACAATTAAGGCTAACATAGTGGTAGGTATGCCGTTGCTGACAATCTAAGCTTTAACTCAGCTGTTTAATTATATGTGGGAAAGCATGACTTGATATTGTGCAGTAGTTCACACTGACAGCATCAAAGGACAACTTACCTTTTTCTCCAGCACTTTGAATGTATGGAAGATAATCATGGAAAATAGGAGGCCATTATCAGGTGTTTTCCGACAATTAAGCTGCCAGATGGATCAAAGTAATTATTTTACTTCAATATTTCTGTACCCTGCTCTGTGTGAACTCCAGGCATTGTGAAAATGTCTTCTCAACAAAGGATTACAATCAATCTAAGCATTTACGGAAATGGCATTGCTTCCTGCAACGCCAAGCCATTTCCCTTGACATTTTGCATCTATTATATTTTCAGACATTTGATGATGCTCCTGACTTACTCTTGGACGTTTTGATAAACACTGACATGGATGAGACTGGAACAAGGCAACACAGTGCAGGGCTGTTTGAGGTATCCTCTGTTCCTTCACAGCTGTGAGTTTAAAAGTTGATCTCAAAGTTAGAAATATGTACAGTAAAATGCTTCTAACAAACTAAATCAAATCATTGCAATTAAATATGTATAATTTAGAGGAACAAGGTGGATTTCAGGAAGAAATTGTAATAAAACACTGAAACTGGTCAAATAAATCTCTAGTATCATACACTTGTATTTCTATTTTACACTTGACTTAAACTTTTAAACTAAAAAAAACAGATAGTAGACACAGGCTACCAATTAAATATACTGTATCATCAGAGTCGTAAAGTAAAAAAATAAAAAATAATCTTGTCCTGAAATAAACCCCCAAACAGGCATCAAACCCTTTACAGAAGTTAATACAGCGATGTGTTTCTCCCAATACAGAGGTAACATTTATTCCAGATCTCAACCCCTGTAACTTAAGACCCCCCTTAAGATGTGTTTGATTAAGTATTTTTGTTTATAACAACAAAATACCAGAAGCTTGTTAATTTGACATAAAATAATATAGGGACAAGAAAAATGCCAGAATGCAATTTACAGTGTGACGTTGACAGAACAAAGGAGCAGCTCGAGCTGCACCGATGGCCTACCGCAGCCTCAGGTTAATGTGGTCACATGCTCTCTACAATGCCGGCAAAGTCCGGGTTCATAAGATTGAGGCAGAGTTGAGCAAACGAGCACAAGCATAGTGTGGTTTTGCTTTTTGTTGTTGTTTTGTTTTTTAAATGATGAGTGAAGAGCTACCGCAAGCTGCTCCCCCATGGGCCAGCAATGACAAAGAATCCTTCAAGAAATTCCTGGATTCACAAATGGTGATCTAGATCAATACCAAAATTTAATCAGTACTCCTCATACCATTATCAACATTTCCTGAATACTTTCTGAGTTTTTTTGCAAAAAGAAAGATGAACAGACAGACAGACAAATGCTGGTGACGCCACTCCTTGGCAGAGGTAAAAAAGCAAATGAAAAGTTAAAATGTGTACATTTTCTGAACAATGCTAAAGGGAAACATACAGGGAAGATGAAAGCAGCATTTTCAACCTGGGGAATAAATATTCAACTGCAGTAAAGGAGGGACGTGAATTTGTGTAGGGGAAGATTGCAGGGGCTGAATTTCCAGGCACCTTTATGACTGAAAAGATTCATATCCTCTGTTTATCATTCATATCCGTGTTTATGCATGATACCATTGCACATTATATGACTCAGTTTAATCAACAGGGTTTACACAAAGCAGACTCCTTTTCTGACAGTTTCCCTAATATGAGTGAGGCCATGGGGAGATGTTGTCAATGTTTGCCAGTGGGTTTGCTCATAGATGAGATGGTGATGAACACCTCTATATATGCAGCTGATTTTAATTCACTCAAAAAAGCACTCCGCTTGCCACGCTAAGATTTGAAATTTCTCAATATTTCACCTAAAATAATGTTGACTCCACTTGCTGTGTTTGCAAGGTTTCAGAATTATTAATTAAAATTTCTAAATTATAGTAGGTTTAAAACATTTTTGGGAACTTTCGATATACCTCTGGGTCTCAGCTCTGAAATCCTTTTTATTAATATAGCAAGAGTATAACTTTATGTTTTGCATGAAATTTCCATCTTTACTTGCTTTTGCTCTGAAAATAGTAGTTTGTATACACAGGCTGCTTCAGTCTTTCACAATTCTTTATTAAGCCAATAAATTATAGCAGATTGACTATGCACTTTATCAGAGGCCACTTTGTTACATTTAAAAGCATCTTGATTGGAACTCTGCTTTGACCCTCCACTTAAAAAATAATCAACTCTTACTTAATCAATTATTCTGAGACTGAACTATTATTTAATGGTTAACCATTAACCATTATCAGTAAAGCACAGGATTTATAACCTGTTGTTTCAGACAAGTATCATGAGATGGTGTCACACTAAGTTTGAGTTTATTTATTTAAAGATGATCATCTTCATAGAAACCTTTGGCTCTCTAAAAATACAAAACACGTGCTCTGTACTCACAATACAACAGCAGTGTTTCTCAGTCCTGGTCCTCAGCACAACCTGCCGTGCCCGGCATGTTGGATGCTTCCCTGCTGCAACACACCTGAATCAAAGTGAAACTTGTGCAGAGCTTGATATCAAGCACTGCACAAGTCTGACTCTGAATCAGGTGTGCTGCAGTAAGGACACACTGAAAACTTGCAGGACACTGGCCCTTAAAGACCAGGATTGACGATCTCTATTTCAGATATTTCTAACTCATCACACCTGATTCTGATTAACTGAACTGCTGGTCAAGTTCTTTGTAAGTCTGCTAAAGACCCATTCATTTTAATCAGGTGTGTTATGAGACTGAAATATCCAAAACCTGCAGGGCAAGGGGTCCTGAGGACCAAGACTGAGAAATGCTATTACAGGAACAAAGAGGTGGAAAATTCAAAGATATCTTAAATAGATTTTACAGAACAGACACAGCATATGAAAATGGCAAAAAGTAGGAACATTTGTGTTTGCTGGATCTTTTCTTTTGTTGTAAAAATGTTTCCTGGCAATAAATCTTTTACCAAAGCTTTATTTCCCTTTTGAAAGCCTAAAATTTCTCTTTTAATCAGTAAGGAAACAAATATTCTTACTTTTTGTGCCAAGTTATGTATATTGTGAGCCTTAAAACTATATGATTCTGACTCATTTTGAAGTCCCCTAACATGCACTATGCAAATTCCCAAGGATGAAGTTTCTCTGGAGAGTCCACATTTTACAACTTCACAATTACTAAATTTTACCTCCCCAAAATAACAAGGTGCTTTAAGCATAAAAATATATACGCAAAAGAGTATTTGGTGGGATACAAAAAAAGAAAAAAAAATCAACAATACATTTAGTTGACACATATCATGGCAGATGGGATAAAGAGAACCAAGACAGCACTATCAGAGGAACACTGTCTGAAGAAAGAGAAAGAGGAGGAGCTGATTGAACAAGCAGGACTGACTTTTACTTGCTGATAACTGATAAGCTCTCTTGGTCTATGTTGTTCTTCATTTACTTTGCTTTGCTTTTTCAACGAAGATGTCAACACGTGTGAATATAATCCTGAAAAGATAACTGAACAGCATTTCAGCTGTTACGAACAGATCTACAGTAGATGTGTCCTGGTAAACTTGACGCTTTGCAACATGGTTACTTGGGATGACTTGCAGGTTCAGTTATTATTTGGTATAGTAAGTGTGTTTTAATCTGATTTTTAACTCCCCCTTCGTTAAGCAGAATATTCTGTCTGCTTGGATTAACAACTCACCATTCTGCAAGATGTTTACATATGCAGATTTTTACAGTACTTCAGAGACCTACGTATAGTTAATGGAAATGCACAGTATAACAGAACAACAGCATTGTGTGCTTTCAGTGATTTCTAACAGGGATCAAAACATTTTATAACCTAGTAAATATCATCTTTGTCTCACAGATAAAGGCCTACGGAGTCACCTCAGGCCTGTCTCAGACCAACACACAAATTACACTTTTCCAATGAAAAGTATTTGGTCACTTTTTGCAAATTAAGTCTTTAAAATTGGAAGCTGTTCAAGCCATTCTGTTCTCTGCATACCTGAAGTACATCTAATGAGTTCACATATACACAAAATTATTAATCAGAAAAGGATATTAAGTTCATTTAAAGGTGTGTCAAAATTCTTTTGTCATTTTCTCTGTTTGTTCATCACATGTATCAAATTATATATACATATATATATATATACAGTATATGTTTTATATACAGTATATATATATATATATATATATGTGTGTGTGTGTGTGTTTTGTATTCAGAAAATGTCAAAAGTCTAATTTTTGTGTTGCAAGTCATATTTTTTCATGTAATTAAAACTTTGCAGAACAATCAGCCAATGAGCAGTTATTTGATGAAAGTGAAATATTTATCTTAAAATGCAAGCATGTTGTTCTGCTGCTTTCATAAAAAAAAAAAAAAAAATACAGTTGGCTATGATGCTGTGTATGAATCCCTGACAGTCACAAGGGGTACCTTTTCCCATGACATCTTTGTCCTCTACCGCAAAGTTGACGACATCATTGTGGGATAAGTGAACACATAGCAGAGAAGTGCTTGTGATATGCTTCACACTGGACTGTATTCACCCCACTTTAAACAAATTAGTAATGGTATCCCTAGGTGTATTGTGGAATACACAACTGTATGATTAGAATATCCATATGCACTGTGGGACCCACAGTATGTAGAGAAAGATAGGATCCTCCATACAAATATGAAAATCAACAGCATCCCTCTATTCCATATATAATCAGTCAGCCCAGTGCAGGGAGGAGATATCAGCATAGCTTTCCATTTGCTGATAGTGGCATGCGGCGGCATTAAGAAATCATCCTGAATGTGGCGGGGTAGATAACTGAATATGTTGGGTGTCTACCAGAGATATATTTACACAAAACAGGGAGCAGTCAGGGTAGATCTAATTGACTAGGTAGCAGTTTGCAGAGGTTGGTACTGCAGGTCTCTGAATCGAGTGGATGAGGGGCTCACAGAGAGGCCGTCAGAGAGCAAAAGATTAGTGCTGACGTCTCTGCCACATCAATTACAACCTGCTGCTTGGTTGGGGAGAAATCCCCACGACTGCCTCTTCAAGGCCACCAAGCACAAACTGGGTGTGTCAGAGGTCATCCAGGGGAGGAAGTACAGGGCTGTGGCCGTCCCAGTGGGAGTCACTCCTGTGGGCTGGTAGTTCAGAGTCCCCTGTGGAGGGAGGTGCCACAGAGAGTTTCGCAGCAAACAGCACAACTGTCACTCACTGGTTCAGCACAGTTGGGGGGTAGCAGCAAGAACGGAGAGTAGTGTTGAGCTTGGGCTACTTTTCACTCCCTGTTTACATGTTGATGCATAAATATATAACAGTGTTCTCATATCATGTTACACTGCTTTTTTGGTTAATTTCAGGTTACAAGCTATTAAAATTTAGCTTATGAAGCAGTTTTGACAAAATTCAAAACAAACACTTTTTGTGGTTGGTCTATTATTAAGCAGATATTTAAGCTTCAAACAGGAAGGGTAGTTAATGAATATCAGCAGCTAAATGATGGTTAAATGTTCAAACTTAAAAGGCTTGTTAAATACTGTAGTTCTGACTTGTTACTTGTATGGCTAAAGAGTGAGATTGGACTTGCACAAAGAGTGATGTAGACTGACTTTCCCACTTGTATAACAGTGGGGTTTGTATGCGAGTATAAATTCAATGTGACACTTTTTTAAATGTGTATTCTTAAATTTAATACAAAATGCTAAAAATAAAAGGATTAAGAATAAAAAGGAGACACTGTGATCATCGTGATGTCTACTTTCCTCTTAAATCTTCTTATTTCAAACAGTATATTCAAGTCTCAGCTAACACGAACAGAGTGTCTTGGTGAGCTGACCACCAGGTCGGAGCGGCAGGAAGCCATCACACAGAGTTAGCCTGACTCCGTTGCCTGCATGTTGTTGTTGGACCAGTCAGAACCCCCACCCCAATACATCCAGATCTGCATCCTGGTCAGTGGGGGGTTGACACCAGGCATTAGCTAGTGGGGCCTCTGATAGTACCAACACCTTCGCCTTTGGCTTGAACCCCTGCAATGAACCTCCACCACCAGGCATTGAAGCATTATGATTGGAGTGTCCAAAATGTTTAGACGACTAAATTCTCTGTCTCGATATGAGTGTTATTTTAACAGCAGATTTTTTTCCTATGATAAAGTTGCAGATTAGATAAATACATTTTAATATCTAACTGAAGACATGAGCTTTTTCACAGTAACTGGCTTCACTGATACAACAGCTACCATATTTTCTACTGTTGTCATCACCAAGTCATATATATTATCTAATCTCTTTACATATACACAAATTGGTTATTCAAGTCATAAGTTAAGATACAAAAGAGGGAGATTTAGCAGTGAGAAGACCACTCCTTTCCTGAAAAAGTAGAAAACAGGGCTTCAGAGCCTTAGAGAATGGTGTCATAATCCTATTAACTTTAATTAGATTTATGTGATGCTCACCTTTCTTATGTGACAACAAATTAATGATAAGCCAAAGAGAATTAAAACAGTGGTAAGTGAAACCCTTCTCTTCCCCCCAAGGCTCTCTACTGGGTCCCAGCCTCGCCTAAAAGCTCATGAGAATTTAGATCAAACCCCTCCTGTGTAGAGCTGAGCGAGACCAGCCATAAATTCCTAATAGACTAAATGAAACGAGGTAGGAGGCTCCTGCTCAGCAGCAATTACCCCTTAGATGTAGTCATTCATATCCCTGCATGTCTGGTTTCATCAGGGCAGCGTCGGCGCTTTGTCAGGCTGGCTTTGTTGCACAGTACTGGGTTGGTTAGAGGACTGACCGGAGAAGCAATATGCAGGGGAGCATTTGAAACAACAAAGTGCCGTTTGACTGGCTGGCCTTCCCGAGAATGGCGCCTCTTCCTGCCTTTCATGCAGCATGGGTTTGTAATCAATTATTAATCAAAGATGCGTTTTGAAACTGGAACTCAAAGACAAGTCTGCCACACTTAAGTATCTTCCTGTGTTTTTTATTTGCTCGGCTGCCTTTTCATGCTTTTATTTATAATGCTCTTGTGTGCTTCTGATGAATTTCTATGAAGGAACATTTTTGCAGGGGGATATTTATCTTTTAGGAGGTGGGGCCTAATGATTTATATCACATGAAAGAACTTCTTGTAGTTTCTTGAGTCATATTTGTAGTAAAGCTTATCATATTACTATGCTATGTTTAGCTGACTTTTTGGTCCAATCTCAAGAACAAATAAATTCACCCTTCTACATCCTTTTATACTTACTTCCAGTTTAGGGTAGCAGGGGGCACCATTCCCGCTGTTATTATGCAGAGGCGGAAACACCCTGGACAGGTTGCCAGTCCATTACAAGCTGAAAGAAATCTGTTGTGACACTAAACCCTCTGAACTAACATATACAGCGCCAGTCAAAAGTTTGGACATATTTACTCATTCAACATAAATGGCTATCACACGTCTTTGAACTGTTGAAAGGAAACCAGAAGACCTAAAATAAACACTCACAGACAGAGATTAAACACCTCCACATAAAAATACTTAATAAATAAACACTGACTCAGTTCATTTTCTTCTGCAACTTAATACTCGTGTTTCACATTAATTTAGCTTCATTGGAACAGATGATGACTAAATAAAAAACAGTCTAAACTAACTTCTAGTCCCACAAAGCACATGTAAACTAGCATAAATCTGAAAAAGGCTTAGCACCGTGACAAATATTTTACTGATCATTTTTCAGAAGATGATAAATGTACTGTAAATCATTTCCTTCTATCTTTTATAGCACCTCGTGTAAACATGCATTCCAACCCTATTTTGTGCAAAGAGTAAAATTTGGAATTCAAGATTCTGATTCATGATTTGTTAATCCTGTTTTTCTTAACAAGCACAAGATGGGGAAATTCCAGCTAACGTGAAGTTGTTGCATCGTTCTTTTTTGATGGAATATCACTGAATAAACATCTATGAATAAATATTATGCCACTTGCAACTCAATTCAACCACTTGATAAAAAATTCATCCATTGTTTGGGAATCTCTGACTCGTCTGTCCACCTTTTATTGTTAGACAAATTGAAGTGTGCTCTGGGAGTGAGGCCAGCGGTAAACACAGAGAATCTATTTAGCCATCCCATTCCAGGGCAGAGAGGAGAGCTGGGTCCTTCAAAGGCAGAGGCAACAATGCGAGTGACACCGGGTCATCCTCCCTCCTCACACTCACCTGGCTGATAGAATTGTTCTGGGGGGCAGAAAGTAGGGGTGTATGAAGCACAGCTCTTTCTTTTTTTTTTGTCATTGCCATATCTTATGATTGATGGCTCCATGGCCGCAACAAATCTGCCCTTTTTAAATAATTCATGTTGCCCATCGCCATGGACAAGTAGCTTATAACTGGGTTGTTATTTTTTCATTGACTGGATAGATCAATACTTTAAAAGACATGGCATAGTCACTAATGAACTACTTAAATGGCTCTCTCTGGAGTGCAAAACAATTTACCCAAAGCAAAGAAAGAAAACAGTTTTATTGCACTGCATTTTAAAGTTCTACTTCAGGCTGGAGGAAGAGACAAAACAACAGAGATATTTAGTTTCCTTTGATTTTAAAGTGAACAGGAGACATTAACCATCTATTCTCACATAGATTTTGATAACGTTTTTGATAGAATTTTTTATTCGTTTGTTATCAAAGCAACTTGCAACGTGTCCTGAGAGTTATTTAGTCCAACTCTGGGTAGAAAAGATCACTTGAAATATGTAAATGCCTCTTCTAATGGAGCAGATTATACTGTCCTCATGTGACTGATAAACTGTTAATTTATTGTACAATCCAAGACCCCCCAAAGAGAGGAGTCTTCTCTAAAATACTCCAGTAGAAATATGTGTTGTAAATCAAGAGGCCGTTGTTCATTCCCCTCCAACAAAGTGACAAATTGGGCAAACAATAGTGTTTGAATTCTTATTAAAGTTGATTAATTCATATCATTAGTTCATCTCACAACAGCTCATAAAATATACAAAATTAATTTCTTTACTCTGATTAATACATGAAACACTTGAATTAACATCAATAAATCAATATGTGAATCAATTACATTATCATGTTTAAATACAGAGCTAATAGTGTGCATTAACTAGCAACGCAGAAGTGATCATATATCATTTGGCATTCTAAAGAGGAAGAGCAGGAGAGCATCCTTAAATGATCAACGATTAGAAACCCAGCTCTCACTGTTATAGGTCCAACCATATTTGTATTACAGTATGTTGTTATACTGAGCTGTGAATTTTTAAAATCATCCATATACACAAGAGTTTGATGTAAAGCATGCTTTCTTTAAGCTAAAAAAAAATTATATAAGACATGAAACACTGATTCTGTAGATTATTTTAGAGTTTTATACTGAAACATGGAAGTGGTGTACATTGCATCAAAGGTTTTGAAAATATATCAAATACAATTTATATTTAAGTATGACTTTATTCACTTAATTTCTTAAAAAAAAAAAAAAGAAAAAAAAATCAGCCTCTTTTCCCAATAGGCTTTATGCACAGCCCCAGTACTTCCTGAACTTAATACTGCACCTTTGTTTCCTGTCTTAAATGATTAGATGAGCTGATTAATCCAGGTGTGTCTGACCTCAGCAAATGATCAGACACACCTGGGTTAATCGGGTCATCCAATCATTTAAGACAGAAACAAAGTGCAGCATCAAGCTCAGGAAGTACTGGAGCTGTGCAGAAAGCCCATTTATGTTCTTATGAGTAAATGTTGAGTATACTGTGACTACAGAGAATACACTTCAGACAAGGTGCTTCATCCAATTTAGAATCAGGAAACTGCCTTGTATAAATGACTGAACAAGCCAGCTGTGAAAAGCATGTCAAGACTTTTTTGTGGTTGCATCGCAGAGCTGCTCCCTTACAGGGCTGCTGCACAGATGTGTGAGAGGTCCTCTAAACCAGCTGTTGTGCAGATCAGTCAACAGAGTTAATGCGACATACTTTGCAGAGAGTTACACCACTGCCACAGTGAGCTTTAGGCCTTCAAGGTCTCGCTAATAAACCTGGACCATGTAATGGCTGTCTGATCACTCAAACGTAGGAGCAGCAGCAACAGGAGGACAAGGAAATGTCACCCAACATGGATAGAAAATGTTCTTCTACCTTTGTTTAAGGTTCATGTGTGCTGAGTTTGATTGGTTTCTGTGTTTGTGCCAGTACTTGGCTTGTTAGATGTTATATGGGCACCTGGTTTTTTTCTCCTTTTTTTTTTTTTAACAGTTGGCCTGCAGGAGAAACTCACTGTCCAATAAAGTCTGAATGGAGCTATTCAGCACCGCAACTTAAGGAGCTGCTTTTTAACTATTCTGAGTCAGAGAATAAAGTTTAAAAGTGTAACGTTTATTGTCATATGCAACAAATATACAGCAGAAGGCGGCTGTAGCTCAGGTGACAGAACGTTCATCTGTCAACTGTTGGTTCTAGGCTACATGTTGAAGTGTTCTTGGGCAAGACACTAAAGTCCACATTGCCTCCCGAGCTCTGAATGTGTAACATGTTGTGTACAGCGCTTTTAGTGGTGAACATGTGACTGGAAAAGTGCTGTATACATACAGTTTAGAGCTGCAACGGTACACAAAAATCACGGTTTGGTTTGTACAAAATTGTTTTAACAACAAGTTCACTAAAATTTAACATCAAAGCTGTTTGTTTTGTTTGGGTTTCTGCCATATTGTTTGAATGAGAAAAAAATAACCATAAATTAAGAAAATATTTATTAACGCTGCACCACAGATACAGTATCTATGGCGCTGCACCAAGTGGAGGTGAAATTTCACTGGTCCGTCACTCCATTATGTCTGTTGGCACGCAAAAACTTAAAGAAACAATAAGGATCTAATTATACAAATCCTGCGCCCAGAGTAGTGTACCGATCTGTTCGACACAGATACACATACCATTACAGCCCTGGTACAGTTCGTTTACAAAGAGGACAAAAGTCCAGTCAAAATGCAAAACATCTACTTATAGGAACGGATCAACATTATTTAAGGTTAGTGATATTTTTAATTTGTGAAAGTGTGTTTGATGGCAGAAATACTGTAAATAAGCTTTAACTCACAATACTTCCAAAATTCTGACCCTGTTTGTAGTGCTTGACTCAAGCACTGTTGGTTGGCATTTGTCACACTTTTGTTTGACAAAAGTTTTGGGTCTTTTCATCAAATTTGTGGACACATGGGACTGTATTGCTTCAATATCTCCTTAATTTATCCCACAAATGTCCTGATGGACAAGATCTCTGGTCCTGCCTTTTCAGACGTCATATATACAGTATTTTTAAAGGGGTGGAGTTGCGGTGGTGGCCGGGGGGTCGCAACCACCCCTGGCCAAGCACTGGCCACCCCAGTGGCCAGTGTTTGGCCAGTGCGGTGTTTTTTTTTAACTCCACCAGTTGAAAAAAACTGGTGTTTTTTTTTTTTTTACTAAAAATAATAGAAAACAAACAAACAAAAAAAAAAGAAAATATAAAATGAAATATCTGGGAAGCGCTCAAGCAGTTACAGAGACCCCAAGCTGCATCCAAACTACTGTTCCATCTTATTTTAGACACTACAGCTACCCCATACAGTTGGAATTTTTAAGATTGGAGATGCAGAATTGAAAATCCCGGTTTTAAAGCAGAACTCAGTAACTTCTGCTCGGGGCTCCCCCTAGTGGCGTTCTTTCATTGTCGTAAAGTTCAACCCCCCCTACACTCCCACAGCACACAGACGGCTTCTCTACCTGTCTTTCCTCTATTTTGATCCCTGGATATATTTCTAAGCGTTTACTAGCTTGTTGATGCTACTTTGCTGCGTTGGTAGCAGCACCTCGTCTCCCTTTGCTCAAAGCAAAGTCCTGTATTTTCTGAAACGGGACGTTTTCCCCGCGATTTGTGGGTAAATATGCCGTGGATTATATTTTTCTCTGGTGTTGGCAGGTAGCAGGTAAGAATATGAACTTTTATTTACTTTTTGTGGACATGACAAGTGATTATTGAGCCTGAAGCAGTGATGCTTCACCCGGTGCCCAGGCAGCGCAAGCTACGTGAATCACTCTCGCCCAGCAAAGAGTTGGTTATGAGAGCCAGGAGCCGTGTTTAGGTGGTGTGAAGCTAAAGAAATGTTTCGAATTAGCGCTGGTAGTCTGGTTCAAATCAGAGCTGGAAGCAGCTCGGTAGATAGGGGACCTGAGTACCGTACAGCGGTTTCTGTTGTCGCAAGTTCTGCTCGGGTCGACGCAGGCAAAGTTGCATAGAGCTGCTCGCAGGCCAGAGGCCCCGGCGGGAGGGGGGGAAACATTGAATCGCTCCGTAAACACTTTGTTTAGCCCCACAGGGATTCCGAAAAGCATTTATTGAGGTAAAAAAGTTACTGAGTTTCCCCTTTAAGATTTTCTCGCTGAGATATTGCGATTGGGGAAAGAAAACTGCTACTTCACAGGGGAGACCCGAGACTGCTTCCAAACTATTTTCTCTTCTTATTTTAGACATAAGCTACCCCATACAGTTGGAATTTATACAAATATATATATATATATATATATATATATATATGTATAAAACATGCATTCTGAGATATCTACTTATGGCCACCTCAGTGTGAGTAATTGTCTCACCCTGGCCCCCGGTGAAAAATTTCTGGCTCTACCACTGTTTATAGCCAAGACACATAATGATATTCTGTAGCTCAATGAAACAGCCTGCTATTAGCTTATTATTTACTATTTATTCAGCTGTGTTATTCAATGTTCCATTTTACACAGTTCTTCGAAAAAAATAAAAAAAAATCTCATAACAACCCTTTTACAGTCTCAAGAGTCACTTGAAAATATGCATCATCTTCGCTAGAGATGTATCAGTCAGTGGCCTCTTGTGTTTAGTGCATCCAATAACACTATCAAAGAAATACTTATACATGACTTAATCAAAAAGCTTACCAACTTGAAACAATCAATCACTACAGAGGAGGGTAGAATTAATGCCTTCTCCTGCACCAAGAACTGCTAGATGCCCCAAAAGATAATTCCCATACACTGTCTTTGTTTTTTGGGGTTATTGTTTTTGTTTTGTTTTGTTTTTTTAACCCCTGATAACCATTAATTTATCAAAAATGAATAAAATGTTTAGCTGGGAAGAGAAATTAATTATCACATTTATCTACTTGCTGTTCCAAACTGAGCCATAATGAAATGTGCTTTAATAGAGATTGCTCTTAGGGAGGCAAGCCGTTTATGAATCGCTGGAGGTGCAGCAGCTGCTTTCCCCCTTGAGAGATAGAAATTTATGCCGTATACCCTGCTGATTGTTGAGAAGGTAAAGAACCAATAGCAGCATGTTCAGAGGTTTAATTTAAAGTGTGTTTCTCACTAGGCTGCTCACAACACTTAATTAAACTCTGCTGTTTTGGCAATGACAAATGCTGTGGTGCAGGAGGAAGCTGGGCTGCTGTGACTGAGAGGCTTTTGTAATTTCTTTCATGTGCAGCGATGGCCAGATCCAGGTCAGAAACTGTAGAATTAAAGAACTAAACAAGATTTAGACATGGGGAATGGAGGGGGGGGGGTATGGGGGGGCAAGGGAGTGGGTGGTTACAGTCATTTCATTTGCAGGAATACATCTATTTCCTCTCTTTCTTAATGTCCTCTTTCTCATTTTTGGAAAGTTTTGTCATAGATTTATGAGGGTTGAGTTTCCTTGCCTGATTTTTTTTTTTTTTTTTTTGTACTGCTTTTCACACTGTCGTTTCCTCGGGCATGTGTCTGCATGATGGAGACTTCAACATTTTACCAAAAAGGTATGATGAATAAAAAAGAATAGAAGGTGCCTGGATAGTATATTGTTCCTATTATAGCATAATGGTCGGATCTCTCAGTTAGGTCTCACCGTGAATCTCAATTTGCCATACCATATTTTTACCATAGGAAGCAGCATATTGTACTGTGAAATTCAACTTGAGAAATCCAACAAAAAAACGTCAAACTCAGGCCAGTCAGCGAACTGACAGGGAGTGACTAATAGCTTTTTTCTAGGTGTAAATCCAATTCATGCCAAACAAAAATCTTATTTTGTTTCTGTAATGGACTGTATTACTGTGTGTTTCTTGAAATTCATTTAAGAAGGTAGAGCCAGTCTAACACAAAGCAACAGCAAAGCCCTGCTTGCTGATGTGTTATGAAGTCGCACAACTCTGGTTATACCACCAAGAAAATAACCACAAAGATGCCTGCAAGGCACAAACAAGAGCTGGAGCATTTCATTCAATAATGTAATCCATACTTTTAGGTAAAAGACCTCAATTTATATGTGCTTTTTTTATTACATGAGTAAATGATAACACCCTTTTTTTTTCTTTCCTTGTCACATGCCAATCTTTTTGCACAGAGCTTTACCACAACAGTGTGCTGTAAATAAACAGTTTACTGGCTTTGGAGCACATAAAATATCAATAAAATTCCCTATTTTCAGTCTAGAAAGGCCATTTGTTTAAAATAAATTAGTCACATTTAATATTTTCTCTTGTTAGAATCTAATTAAAAAAAATTACTACATTATTATCATTATTATTATCATAGGCTCAAATCTTGTGGACAACCTAATTCATATGTGATATGGTTGTTATATCTAAGATTAAATTGTTAACAAGGGATTATTTATACTGCGCTTAATCCAAATTTTGATTTGCACAACTGCATGTTTAAAAAAAATGCAAAGAAAAAAATTGAGTTGATATGAAATTCAGTTTAAATATTCAAAAGAGGTGAAAAAATGTTTACACTATGCAGAGCATCAAATAGTAAAAACAGGAGTATGTGCTCATAGAAAAAAATGGTATTTATATACAGTTTTATATAGGGGAAGCAAACAGCTCCGTATGTATTTTGGTGTTCTGTAAATGCCAGGGAGACACAACAGCATCCGTTGGAGTTAACGGTGCAGCACTTTTGTGTTCAGTAGCACAAATCATTAATCATGAGGCCGGCCATATTCTTGTAGTGCCTGTGCTTTCATTACTGGGCCTAATTAAACAGTTCTGTGAACTGGAATCTCAGATTCCTCTGTTACAGATTATCATTAATTATGGTGAAAGTGCTCAGAGATGTTGGACTCAATTATATTCTGCTCAACCCTGGCAGCGGGGTGATTCATTGTTCTGAGCACTCCACAGCCGTACTGTCTCTGCTTATCACCAACCTCCACTTTTGTAAATTGGGCTCTGCCAGCCAACAAACTAAGAATTATGTGCTGCTTTTTTTCATTACAAACATGTTGGAGGAGCACAGACCACTTAAGGGTGGGATATTTTGTGTGGAGTGATGAGGCAGGCATTGGTGCAAGGAGATGGGGGTTGGATGGGGGTACTATGGGAATGAGCTCACCACCATGCTTAAGTTGTGGCTTTATTACCATGTGTGGTGCAGCCTTCCACCAGGTACTGACTGATTATGCTCAGTGTACTTCTTTGATATCTTAAAACCTCAGTCTTGTAACAGTAAAAATTAAATTTTATTGCATTGAGATTTCTCTGCAGGTAGTCTATAAAAATACAGATTTCTATTGTTGTGGGAATCGATTCAAATTGAGCTTTCTATTACACAGGCGGCTTGGAGTGTGCATAGCTTGGAGGAAAGTCTTAACTTTTCATAATATTTGTGTATGACATGCAACTTTGAACAATGTCAATATTACCACTACAGGCTTGTGTAGGGTATGTGAAGGTCCATGATGGAAACAGTGTGTGAATAAGATTATTGGTCACCTCTTTTAGGGTCAGGAAATTGAGAGGAAAATCTGAATCAAAGAGAAAAAGACATTTCAATGGTAAGCTTAGGCCTTAGCGGTTTGTACAATTTCATATGCCACAGAAGGTAGTGATTTTAATATATAGGAAAATCAGGCAGAACTGTGTGTATGTGTCTCTTATATCACCAGTCGGAGTGTTTCACAGTCTTATAAAGCAGGACTGTTTTTACTTCCCTCTGATACGTTGTTGTCATAGTACAACTACAAATGCAGAAAAAGGAGAAAATCTCACTAACATTTACTTCAAAATTAACATCTTGCAGAAAAACTGGTCCATACAAGAGAAAAACAAATGAATATTGTTAAATTGCACAATTTAATTATATTTTATTTTCATATCTCTTATAGTTCCTTAAACTATAGTTGATCTAATCCCATAATTCCCTTGGCAAAGGGGCAAGAAATGGGATTTTTCTTCCTTCTGGTGACATAGAATCAGCTCATTGAAAATGTAATGCACTACTTCCAAGTCACAGGTCAGCTGGCAATCTGAATTTTAAAAGGACTGTGAATAATATTCTGTTTTATTTCGAAAATGAACTTTGTGGCCTCCATCATGAATCCAATATATGTCTTAATCTTCTGGGCTCTTGAAGCTCACATCTCTGGAAGAAGGCCTTTGACTCCTGAACCTAATAAGGAAATCACTTGTTTTCACATCCGTCTTCCTGGTTTTATGGGGGCTGACACAAAACAGTCCTCTCTTCTAAAAGTATTTGATGAACCATAAAATAAGCATTCAATAATACTGGGGCTTTCTCTGCTTCCTCTTAACATGGCAAATAATCACTCAGGAAAATAACAGTGAATAAATCCAGTGTATTTAAAAATACATTTTTAACGTCTACCATTTGTAATTATTTATATAAGATATTCTTCAAAATACATCCTAAAGATGAAAAGACTAATGTCTGGTAATCTATCGTTATTCTGAACTGAACATGGCTGACAGTGGCAGTGAATCTGAGCGTTAATTACGCACTAACCTTTTCAGAATGGATATTTAGACATGTTGTGTCCTGCAAGTCTGAATGTTTCGGAAATGAAAACATCCAACGACCAATCAGTATCTACTCACATTAGCATAGTCTTTTAAAGCCCAGTGCCCTAAAACATGCCACGGAAATCCTTCCCTATTTATCTTAAAATAGCCACTTAACTCTGACTGACACTAATTCTTACTACATGAAACTGTAGGAACCCCTTAATTTCCCCCTTCTGTCTCTGTCAGAAAATTACAAAAGACAGAGTTTGGGATGTCCTCACAGTGAAAATCTTTTTATTCTGTCAGATTACAGCATCTGATATGACGTAGTACGGCATTCAGGCCTCACATGCCTGCCAGTAAGAAGGGACCTGTCAGCAGCAGAGGGGAACAGTGCAGATCATCACTCTGACTGATCCACAGGCCCAGAGACTGTCATCTCCTCCGACTGTACAAGTCAACACAAATAAAAGTGAGGAAGCAAAAGCCATAATGACTGGGAGAGATCCAGGCTCATTGTGGCCATTACTTTATTCAAACCTTACAGATGACATGATGTGAAAAATGAGCCTGTGTCTAGTCGGGTGCCCATTAGTGAGTGAGCACATTATCTCCCCCTTTTCACATTGAATCTTTTCCCTGCATGCAGTGGCAGATGCTCCAGAGGAGTCACTCACTTTTATGGGCTTTTGACTGCAGTACTCTTTTAAATACAGGGGCCTGCACCAGGCAGAGATGATGCATGGCTGTCAGTGCTCTTTACCTCACTGACAGATGCCTTCAGTGGATTCCTCCTTAAAGCTTCTGTCTAAAACTAACGGGGACAGCTAACCTCTTCCCTCACACACCAGACAAGCATGCATCACATTGACTATTATGGCAAAAGGGGATGATTTCTAAAAATCTCTATTACAAGACAATTACAGTGCAATTTATTTAAGTGTGGTCTAAAGGCAATCACGAAATATGTGTCTCAGGCCCACATGTGAATCCAGTGGAGAAATGAAAAAATCATACTAAATCATCTATGATGAAGATTGTGGCAAATGATACCTTTTTTTTTTAAATAAATGTGGAGCCAACAAATTAGTTTTATTCTGTTAGTGGTTGTATGAGTAAAACTGGCAAGCAGACAAGGTGGAAATGAATGAAATATATGAGGCAGGGAGATCAACCTAAAATCAGATGGCAGACAAACAAGTGATAAAACATTTTTTCTTTTTTTAATCTCCATTACTACAAAATGCATCACGGTAAAGACTGCTGCAGAGGCAGCTGTGAGGAAAACCCCAGACACGATAGAGCCTATTTTTTTTTTTTTTTTTTTTTTTTTTTTTTTTTTTGGAAAATAACAAACTTCATTCTGTAGTAAGAAATAAACGTGAATGCGGTGCTATAGAGCAAAGCTCAGAGGTTGCACTCAGCAATGGGGAGTTCAGGCTTTTCTCTGGCATGAGTATGAACTAGAGCCGCTTGGTTCAATCTAATCTCTGACAAGAAACAACAAGCCTTTGGGACACCCCTGCGGTCCACCTCTACACCGAACAACATCATAAGCAGCTCCACTCAGAGGGTTAGATCTACTGTAGCTGTCAAGGGAGAAATAGGTTTCCATTTTACAACTTCACTGGCAGAGAAGACCATACAAATGCTCCTCTATTTCCTTCACTATTGCTCACTCGTTTGAATCCTTCTCCTCTCTCTTTTGCCCCTGTCAGTTTTCCCTCAGTGCACATACTCAAAGGCTTCCTTGGTGACTGCGTCCTATTACTAGCAAAGAACAGCTGCACAACAGAACTGAATGTCCCCAGTGGTGTCACTCAGCTCCTTATGTTCCCAAGTCCAGAGAGTAAACAGGATTTGGTGCTTTTAATTCTATTTCTTCACCTTTGCCTATTAAAAAAGAAAAAGAAAAGCCTTCATCTGTGTAAAGTTCGACAGGACAATATCAGACCTTCAGGCTGATATTCAGTGATTATGTCACCAACAAAACATTTGTGGTTCAGACAGCTTTATTAGTGTCTGTTTTTAAATGACCTGTTTCTATTTAGCTGTTACATGTTTGTTCAGATAATTGTGGGGCCATGTTTTTATATGTTTGGGAAAATTAACATACAAAAATAACAAGAATACAACGATGGAATTACACATAATAATATTCAATCAATATACCTGAATTACAGTTATCACATGGAGCATTTGCAGGCAGATACTCACTTAAAATATTCTACTGCAATATACTGCTACAAAACACCTTTACAGTTTATTAGTAATATGAGTTTAATATGATTCCAGCACTATGTCCTCAACATGTTACACAGGAAAGCAATACAGTTAAAGTATCTGAATTCTTACAAAATATCACAATCATGCCTGGAAAATTTAGTTTTATGGACAAAACACTGAATTTTGGACAAATCAGTCATATACAGGCAGATTGTTTAAACTTTGGGTTTCAAGATAAACCTGCTTTTATCTTTGTGCAACGCTCTGATCAGCCATGGCTGTCGTCAAGCGTTTTTATAAATTAAATTGTATTGAATTGAATTGAATTCAGGTATGACAAGAGTCAGGAAGCAGCTGCTTTTCACTGAATAGCTTCATCATTAAGATGAGAGGAACATCTCACTGGTTGTAGTTCCATCATAATAGATAAAGATAAAAAGGAACGTTATCTTAATTTTGAATAAACAGGAAAGTTACTACATTTTAGGAATACAATAACTCTGACTGACCTATATTAGCAAAACATTTGCTACCCCCCCCCCCCCCCCCAAAAAAAAAAAAAAAAACCAAAAATGAACTGAAGGAGATAAGTTTTAAGCTACGGTTGGAAAAAAAAATAGACTTTGCTTATACTGAAGAAAAACAAAACAACTATTGAAGAAGAGGTTACAATTTTAACATATTAACTTTCCCAGTTGATTTTAGATAATCAACATCATTCTAATTTACTTACAGTATTTGACTTTTTTTCCCTAAAATGTCTGGTCTGAAACTGGACAGAAGTAGGACATACTGTATGATGGGAGCAAAGTCTAAAATCACCATACCTGTACCTGTAGCTCATCTTCCTGAATCTTTTCTTCTAACCTGCAACTAAAGCCGATGATGAAACTAACTTGTAAGTTGAACTTCTTCAAATAAAATATATTATTGTATAATTTGTTTAATTATTACTCCTTCATTTATCACACTTACAACTACCTACACTTTAAATTTGGGACAAATATCAACTTACTGCAGATTTACCAAGAGAAGACAATTAGACTGCCATACACATTCATTTTTATTGAAGCTTAAACAGTTTCTTTAACAGAAGGGAATATTTAATATTTCTTATATAACTGTCTAATCATGAAAATTATTTAGTATTATTTATGACTTCCATTAATTAATTTCAAGGTGAAAGTGGACATTTTATTTTAATTCAGTCAGTCACCAAACATAAACATATTACTGTAAGTGTTTAAGTGATATCATTGGTTGTTGATTTCACTCAAGCAAGAGCCAGAATCTGTTTCACTGTCACCGTGTATCCAAACATACTGAGTTCCAATGATTCCACATGGATCTCAGGCATGATTGTGCTAATCACCTGACACACCTGATTTCCCGATTCATTTTCTCCATTCATCTTGAGCAAATGTAGCGACAGCTTGCAATCTGTTTGTTTTGAGTTGTCAAAAAGGAACCAAAGGCATGTATCAACATGGAATAAATGCTACTGCAAGATGTCACCAGCTGCACATGATATGATGAATTACAATCATATGTTAATCAGTCAGAGTTGCAGTAATGGGCTGTTTACACAGCGTTCCATCACAAACCCTCTCATAGTGTTGTATACTATAGATATGGATTGGTGAACAGACAGGAGTACACTGGTGATAGGAATACTAATTAACTTACTTAACTTTGTTGTCTTCCTCTTTTATATTTAGTTTGTTTTTCCAGCATCACAGGAACAACAAAAAATGCACTGATGCAGTAAAATGAAGCAAGTTTGTTTAAGCAGTTATTAATTACTTTGTTTAGATGTGCCGGCTTGTTATTGCTGCTCAATCTCTGTATAGCAACTGCTGCCAAGATTCACTGACAATGCAGCAAAACCAATAGTGTTTTTATCCTTCATCGCTCAGCATTTCTCTCCAACATGCATGCAAAATCACTCATGTGTGGGTGTGCGAACATGCGGCTCTGTTGTAGAGGGGTGGCTACAGAGCAAACAGCAGTAGGTCCAGTAACAAGGTCAATAATAGCATAAGTACCTTTTTATGTCTCCCAACCACCCACAGTGTTAGATCCAGTAGTTTGTCCAGCAAACTTACTAATGACTGGAATAGCCTCATCACTTCACCATTGTTTTCCTGATCTATAGGTGGGTGAATGGGTAAGATGCAGTTATCAATTGACACTGATAAGAGAATACTTACAACCATGACTTGTAATGACTTGATGAAGCAGATAACATCTACTTAGCATGACATCCACTTACAATTAGATTACATTGCCCTGTGCATTAATGCTAAAAATGCTTATCAAGTATATTTTCTCAAATACTGATAAATATTAGCCATCAGTGCATAAAAAATTGTTATCCACCTTGATCCCCAAAAGAAGCAACTCACCACCTGATGACTTTGGTGGTCTTGTGTGACTGACACAACTTCTGTCAGTCATCTTAAACACTGCTGAATGTGAATGAAACAGTAAAGGTGCATCAACTTTTTACACGTGAGCTGACTTGTGGATTTAGTCAGTCGGGAGGGACATTTTCAAAATAAGTTCAATTACAAACAAGGTAACCCTTTCCTGGGAGAGTGGAAATAACTATATAACTAAGGTAATTATTCCTGTATATGAAATATGTGGAGGGAGGTTGCTGTGTGTAAATAAATGAGAATCCAAAGTAAACAGAAACATCACAAGCACAGACTCACTTAGAAACTATGCTACAACTAAATTGCTTCCACACTCCATGGGCTCAATATGCGATTTAAAAGAACCCAGCAGTGGCAATATTCCTCTGGTATGGTTTTTAGTTTTAATAGAAAGCCTCAGCTCAAATATGAGCTGACAAACACAGCAAGACAAACACAGTCTCTCTCCAGCGATGAAATATACACTATCAAATAGACCTGCACCTTTTTTGAATCCACTGTGTGGGTGGAAACTAAAGCGCAGAACAAACAGCATTCTGATATGGCTTTGAGGGTGATAACAGCGTCTGACAGGGTGGAGAGAGCAGGCTTTGGGCTTGGTGCAAAAACACAACCTGTGACTGACATGATTCCCTGGCCTCAGAGAAGTTTACCTTTTAATGAGAGCTCAGAGAGGCCCACTCAACAACCTGGTGGAGGCTCTCGCCGACAGCAGGCGACGGTCGGGGAGGTGTGCATGTATTTATGTCTGCTGGGGTTATTTGTGTCTGTGCGTGCATGTGTATTATTGATGCATGTGTGTCTGTGACCACTTGTCGCCGATTTCAATCAAGGATTTCAGCCATGCTCAAATATCCCTTCTCTTTTGGGCTGAGTTGTTTGAAGAAAATGAGTGGATTCAGGATCAAGAGTCTTTCTGGAGGAATTTAAGTCTGTTTGAGGATTATGACTTCTTCATCCTGTACAAAGCCTGCAGAGAGCAGCTATATGCTAGCCCTTGGAGGCTGGGCTTAGCAATGCATTCCTGCCTGCGATGAAGAGGAGATAATACCAAGGAAAGACATCTCAGTTTGGGGGATAGATCTTCAATATGAATAGGGAAGTAGAAATCGTTCCATTTTCACTGTGGGATAAGAATTATCGTATTATATCTATATATCTTGAGAATTTTCAAATATTTTAGATATGCAGTATTTAAGAGAAGGTGACCAAAGTTTTTCTTTATAGCCAAACATGCTGCCTATGAAACTGTTGCTCTTGAGCCAATAAATGGAACTGTAAGCTTGTTTATTATTTAGGTGAAACTCTTCAGACATTACTCCATCAATCTGATTCCAAGTTTTTCCTTCATGTCAGGGTTTATTTCCCTCAGCTCTACAATCTGCTGCAAAAGCTACACCTCTTTGCCTCTGACTTATGAATTACAATTAGCACGCCAACACATCCCCTGCCAGCTCAGATCAGCATCTTCAGGTTTCAGCCAGACTTCCTGCAGCATCGACAACATGCCTGATCTGTTGCCGGGAGACACCGCTGCTGACCTGACCCTCACTGGAGGCCAAAGTAACTGTGATGGCCACTCCCCGCAAACTTTCAGCTGATGAGCAAACTGTGTCGGCTACACAGTCAGCTGGATCTGGATCATCTCAGCAGCAAGCTCTGCTCAAATCTGTCATTATTTACACTGTTTACAATGTTAGCTGAAAGCAAAACAAGAAATCAATAGAAATGGGGACAAATTACTGTAAGCATCAATATTTAAGACAGCTGAGATAAAGGGCCCTCAGCTCGTAATAGATTCTTTCCTTTTACCTTAAGCTTATTGAGCTGAGTGTTTGTCAGTTGCTGATAAGCTCATTAGTTAGTTGTTGATAAAACAATTTAGTATCATTATTTCTCTAAATATAACAAATGAAGGTGGTTAAGATCGACATGCAGCAATCACTGTTTTATTTATTTATTTTTTTTACAGAATATACCTGCAGTTTGATATAAATTTTACTGTAAATGTTATAGTCTAGTTCCTACCAACAGAAAAATGTAGGAGGTAATTTCACAGTACAGTATGTGCTTCTAAAGCAAATATGCCATGCAGTTGAAGTCAGTCTGTAATCTTGTTATGCAAGAAATAATCAGGTTACAGAAGCAGAATAATATAAAACCCCTGGCATGGCCACAAAAATGTAATCCTTAGCTTGTCTTAAATCTACTATCAAGAATAATGAACATCAACAATGACTGTTTTCAATACTGTTGAGCTCAGCAGATGTTCATAATGAAAAAGAGAAAAATTGTCTGGAAATATTCAAAAACAACAGGATATTCTGCCCTACATAGACACACACATACACAGACCAAAATAAATAAATAAAACTATAATTAAAAAATGAAGAGGTAAACACATCACAGCAGCTTCCCAGCTCTGTCAAAGATGCTTTGCTGAGAAGGTTTGGCCCCATTGAAGCAAGGCAAACTGACTCTGCCTTACTCCATACTTACACCTTTTGTTCTCGATCAAGTGAACCCTACACCACGGAAAATGCAGCCAGACTAAGTTAGGTGATCATCCCGGGCAAGGGAAGCTATGAACGAGCAGGAAAGAAGGAAGTAGCATCTCCAACAGACAGTCGCAGCAGGGGACAGACTAACTATAGCCACATCAATGACGAACTCTCACAGCAAGGACACCTCCCTTCACTTTGAAAAGAAAATAAATTAAACAACAAAGGGGGACACACTGACATTCACTGCCTTTCAGTTTATTGCACCAAATAACTGCTTGTCATATGTCCAGCACAGGAGCTCGGGAGCCAATAAGACAAGCATGAATGAAAAAAAAATTTTAAGAAGAAAGTTTTCCTCCCAACAGGAATATATAGCAATGCTATATGAATTCCTACTTGAACCAGAAAAAGTTCTCTAATCTCATGGCCTAATATGGTCATTCCAACACAGGAGGACACCTATCTTTGTACTTCTTCATGCATTACACACACAATCAATAATGGAAAAATATACACTGCGAAAGGCCTTAGTCGAACTGCCTACAAGCGGCATTGATTAATGATTTTGTGCCAGTTATGACAGCAAGGTATGCAGTGAAGAGAGTGGAAGGCCTTTTTAATAGTGCAAGGAGAGAATTAAATCAAACCCAGGAGGGCCTCCACTGGAAAAGAGAGATGCTGCATCTCTCTGCTCTAAATCACAGCTCTACTTAAGCCCAGCCTTCTCTTTCCCCATTTTTCTACATTATCAAAGGAAACCTGTCACTGCTGTCTATGGCAAAGTTTATAAATCATGATTGATCAGAGAGCGGATCTCTAAACACCTGTGTGAGGAAAATAAGCAACCCCTGAATTATAATTTATGGGCAAAAAAGTTGTTTTTTTTTTTTCCCTTTATTGTAAGTTATCAAAATGTTTTAAATATTTTCTAAATGTATTGTGATTAGATTTGTGTACTGATGCAATTTCTGTGTAAACAATATTCCCATTTGAACTTGACTGTGCATTCCTTTTCACATCAAGCTGGGAAAATGAAAAAAGAGTGAGCTTTGGAAGGAATAAATGTTTCCAAAAGGTCAAAAATTGATCAAACTCAGTGGTAGGAGAAAATAATTCCTGTTTTTCCTTACTCATTTAGCAGATCTATAATGCATCTTTTCTTGCAAAACCATCCATGAATGCTCATTTATAGCTGGGAGTGTGAATTGGAATGATCCTCTTTGGCCTACTGATACAGGCAGAAACATTGCTTCTACAAAAATAGCATAAAAATACATATCTAAACAATGGTATTAGATAATACAGTGCTACTCATATTCTGCCTAAATTCAAAATCTGATACTTTGAGTCTTGACAACCCTAAACCACAACCCAGTTTTGAGATGCTTTACAAACCACAGCACAAACTGGCAAAGCCACAGCAGCTGGGGAGAAAATCCTTCTTACTGGCCACCGAGGCCAGTTGCTACCATTTCATCCCGTAAATACTGCAGAAGAAAGCAACAGAGCGAAAGCCATATGAGGGGGAGGAAATGAACCCAGAAGCGATGGGTAGTCATTCTACGGTCTCGTCTTTGTTCCTACTGCAAAACTTTCTCAAAGCAGGAGCTTCTCTCATCGAGCTGGCTGTAAAAGCTCAAATAAAAACAGAAGATTTTTTTCTGTCTAGTAAATATATGAAATCATTCGTACAAATACCATAAAGTACTTTACTGTCTGTGGGGAACCTAATGTAAATACACCCTAAAGACAGGGGATGTTAGATAACATGACATTACCGTGAAAATATGTATTTCAGCTCATAGCTTACACACAAAGTAAACCTATTACTACACTTTACATGTACATTAAGCATTGATGTCTACACACACAGGCTCAATATGATTACATTTCTTTAAATAATTATATTAAATAAACATGTCAGTTATAGATCTTATACACCTTTAGCAGCGGTAAAAGGAAAAAGGCTGAAATTAATTTATTCTAAAATCAGTATCAGGGTAAACTGTTATCTCGCAGGGGAAAAGAAACGAGAGCATTTAGTGTAATTTTTTATGCCTAAATAGCTATGAGCCTAATTTGAGCTGATTTGTGTTGTTAGGTTCATGGCCTCGGCATGCCAAATGTTTGACACTAACATTTTTGACAGGGCACTGAAATGTAAAGACAACACTATCGTTAAAAGTCAGTTAACTGCCCACTGAATCTGGTTAAAAACAATTTGCCTCCTTCCCTCTTCTTTATAATTAAATTTTAAAAATGATTATAATCTTTTTTTTTTTTATAAACGGTGATATCTAGCCATTAAAGCTGATTGCTGATGGAAAAAGTATTTTATTTTAGCAGTAAGTAAACAGTGATATGCATTTTAGCATGTTAGGCATTAACACTGAAAAGATTATATTTTTTTTAAAGAAAAAAAAAAACAACATACAAATCTTCTAAATATTTTTTAAAGATGAAAAAAGAAAATAATAATAGTGATCAATAAAAAAGGAAAAAGAATCAAATTAAACACACACATGAACACACAAGAAAGAAAACCGGTAATGCTCTAAGGGAAGTCCGGGCTGTAAATGTGCACAATATTCCACATTATATACATGTCATTTCAGAGTGCACTCCAAGTGACGCAGTGTCAAATCTGTGTGACAGATTTAGGTGAACGCTGGTGAAGGGAGCCCTGCGTGGGGACAGCGGCTTAGGGCTGACTCAAGAAGCCAATACAAGATTTCCAGCAGGCAGAAAGGAGCCCTGCTCAGTGCGGAGCCCCTGTCTGTCCAGCCCACCAACATGGACTGCCACGCAACAACCTGACACCATTGCCATCTTCTGACTACACTCGCACACAATTGAGCTCTACACATTGTGAGATTTTGACAGGAAACAAAAAAAGGACCGGCAATGCTGTAACAACCAAAAATCTAATGCTGCATGATAAAAATCAATAGATGACTAAATCAAAATATATCTATATATCTCTCTATATATATAAAAGAATATATCAACATTTAAAACAACCAATATGGTTTGTAATCATAAAGATGTATGGAGTTTTATGGATGTGGAATGAGAAACTTTGCAGAATAAGTTGAGGTTTCAGGTTTGTGGCTAATATTTGTCTTTATTTTAATGTAATGTCTCCCTCTTTAGGTGAATGCTTTAAAAATGTTAAATCCGAAACAGTATTTGCATTTTACCAGAATTGTACTTCTATGTGGACTAAACTTTTGATAAACACTGTGTTTTCTTATCTAATACATTGACTAAATTATTTAACATAAGCTCTACTGTAACTCATCACAGCATTTCATTTGAACAAATGGATTTTTTTTTTTATCCTCTATGGTTTATCTAAAGTTGAAATTAAATTTCCCTTGTTGTTGCCGAGTACATTCTGAAATGTGTGCGCTTCCTGACATCTAGTGGCCAAAGTCTAGATCTCTTCTCTTCTTGAGTTGCTATAGTGGAGCTATACCAGAAATGCAAACCAAAGATGGCTTTCTATATTTATCAACAGTACATGTCTGACTAAATTACTCTCGCTTTGTCTGATGGGATCAATATACTAACTTTTTTGTTAATACTGAAATATATTTCATATTAATTGATTTGTATATAATACTATGCAGTGTCCGAATTAGTCACATTAATCTTTTGGCAAATTTGATTTTGCTTTACTGTATATGGTTAGATGAGCCACAAAATGTAGTTATTTTAGCTTTTTAGTAAGCCATGCTATAGTCATTGTTACATATACAACATTGCCACAAGGTACTTTTAGGTTTGAGGATATCCTCTAAATACGTTTATTAACCTAAGTCACTGATTGTCAACGAGACACAAAAGATCATTTTATCTATTAGTAATAACATTTATGTCGAAATATGAACATAAAACAAGAAAATTGCTGTTATTGCATAACAGTGCTGTGAATGCTCCAATGCAACAGCTATTAAACTGGGATGCGTAGTGGCAAAATCCTGTTAAGGAAATAAAGAATGATTGAAAATGGCACCACATGTTTAAAGCTGAAACAGTGTCTTTTCCTGGGTTTTCATTTAGCCGGCCCCCAGCGGGCTGGGGCTGGGGGCCGCAGTCGCGGGTGGCCGGCAAATGTCGCTTCAAACTTTGTCAAATTTTGAATCAATCTTTTATTCTTCAACAGAGGTATTGCTTCTATGCCTGCCTGTAGCTCTGCATGTTTCAGTATCTCTTTCGTCTACCCCCCCTACACCGTTTGTGCCACGGTAACTATTCAACAATCAAAATGTTCAGCTCATTCTGGAGAGATTAATGATATATCTTAAGGTGTTTATGACTTTTGTAGTTTTTGAGTTGTTTGTGTTTTTGTAAAATAAAATCTAGCCAAATGATTGGCTGCTGCAAAAATTCAGCCCAGTGATTGGCCTTTCTTTTTTTTCATAATTAGCTATCCAGTGGCTGGAAACTGCAACCATTTGAAAAGTGCCAGTCAAAGCAGCACCATAAAAGAGCCCACACATTCACCATGTTGTTCTACCCTCTGTTTACTTTGATTTCCAGGGGTGCAAGTAGACAATACAGGGGCCATATAATCAGAACATTTATGAAGGCGTGAGTTCAAATCCACGGAAAACTTTCTAGCAGCTTTATGCTTTCACAATTGAGATAATGTTCTACCAGATTGGGCTTAACTCAGCCGTGAGCGACAATCAGCATCCTGAACAATGAAAATCCAGGAAAAGACAGTGTTTTAGCTTTAAAAATGTGGTGCCATATTCAGTCATTCTTTATTTCTTTAACAGGATTTTGTAACTATGCATCCCAGTTTAATAGCTTTTGCATTTATGCATTCACAGCGCTGTTATGCAATAACAGCAATTTTCTAGTTATCATTGCTAATGCATTACATATAACTCAAAACTTACTTCTGAGTAATTATTGGGTTCTGACACAGTTTACTGTAAGTTACTTCATGAAGAAAATCATAGTTTTTTCTCAGAATACCTATTGTTTCATTTATTGTCATCTGTTATATTTTTAGTTATGTTATAACTGAAAAGTAATGTAATAACTAAAGTAAACTACCTTAAATAGGTATATGGTGACAGAGTGGCAACAAGGTAGACAGTAACAACATTTGCCTATTTACAGAATACAGAATATGCAAGAGATGTACTGTAACACTAAAAATGTTATAGACAGGAATGAAAACTGTTCAGGGGTTAAAAAGGTGAAAATTATACAACTTCTGTAGAGGGATCCAGGGACATGCTGCACCGGAAGAAAAGTTTGGACATAAAAAAAACCCCATCAAACTAGTACACTTTGAGAGAGAAAAAAATAAGCAGTTACAGGCCAATATGAATGTATATAGTTAAGTATCTATACATATTCACACTACACATTATAAGAAATAAGACCAACCTCTATGCTGTTTAAGAAATTAGGCTAGCAATATATGAATGTCAGGGTGATAGCCTCAACAATTTTAAAGGGTACTTTGGAGTTTTTGACACAGCGCCCCATTTTTGAGTTAGCCAGGTGCTATTTATCACTAAAGGGCAGTTTCAAGATATTTCATCCCATTATTAGTTGCGGGAGGTTGCAGATGCTAATGCTAGTGCGAGCCAATAGTAACTACTTAGCCTGTCATTAAAAACAATCTTATCTGGGGCGGTGTTTAGCTCATCTGGTTAAACAGCAGCCCCAAGTTCAGAGGTTACAGTTTGCTGCATCTCAACCCCCACTCTCTCTGACTCCCTTTCCTGTCAAACACACAGTGATATGAGGGCCACTAGAACCAAAAAATCCTTTGAAAAAGAAAACCCAATCTTATCCACTCCACATAACTACAGAGGGAAATCAGTTGTAACACAATACTATCTACGTAAATGCCCGTGTTAATAAAATGATGTTACCAATAAAACTAATCTTGCATTGAATTGTGATAGTGAAGCGTCAGCAGCAACATAGTTTTACTTCCAGGATTTGGCATCTTGAAATTACACATAGTTAGGGGCATGTCTTTTTGATTGACAGATGGAAGACCAGCTGCCTGCATTAGCACTGGTGGTTAGAGGCTAGCTCCCTGTGTGCTCCAAGGAAGGCAGTCTGTAGCAGAGTAGCACAATGGCAGTTTTTAGCCAGCTACAGAAACTGCAAGTTCAAGCATGCCTTACCTTTAGCCTGCCAATTTTTGTTAGATCCTGTTTGCTCCGGGTTAGCTTGGTTAGCTCTTAGCTCAAAGTACATTGGCTGTCAATTATTGGCTCCCGTTGCTCACAGTCCATTTTGTCCATTTTTGTATTTTCCAGGAGTGCGACACACAAGATGAGGCTAAGATGGCAATGTAGGGAAGCGCCCAACTAGCTTCACTCCTCAGAAACCAATGTGTGTCCATGAATGAAAGGTTTGTCCATCTATTAAAGGAGCTGTATCATGCTTTTCAAACGTCCCAAAAGTCAAATACAGGCATTTATAAGCTAAATATGTTCCCATCACCACTATAGAAACTAATTTGGTGTTAAATATTAGTTTTTTTATGCATCCAATTTCCAACACAGAAGTAAGATAGCTGACTGTACTAAACCACTGAGGCTCTCGACCAATCTCAACATGTTTTACGCCCATTTTCATGATGTTGCTCCGGAAGAGACATTCGGAAGGGTCACATAATTGTTTTTAGCACTGGCTTCGTCGCTTTGCAAACACTGATGTTTTATCGGACTCCGATCGACGGAATAAAATGGACCAGCCTGTTATGGAGCTGTAAGTGCTTGAGTCTGATATGGAGTTTGAAGTGCATGCAGTCCCACAGAGATCCTGACAAGTAAGTAAATTAGCAAACAAATTATAGGCTAACAGCTAGCATTGAGCTGGGAGATGTTTTCACTCACCAGTGTGAGCGGCTTTTTCGTGGTGATTCGTCCTTTATTTACTAATTTTTTCCAGCGCCGGCTTTGATGACGTCCCTATTATGCGACACCATAACAAGTAAACATCTGTAAATGAGGACAAATCCCCACGAAAAAGCCGTTTCGAGCTCACATGGGGTTCCAACTAATGTTTGGTAACAAAACATTGGTGAAATGAAGGAGTTTGTGGCAGTTAACGCCTTATTTAGAGGCTGGACACGGTTGCCCAATCTCTGGAGTGGATCTAAATATCTCTCGAAGGAATTCAAGTTGCACCAAAACTGTCTGGGTGAGTAAATGAATGTATTTCATGCAAGAAAATAGGTCCAGATTGAAAAAAAAAAACGAAGTTCCCCTTTAAGCACCAGCGTGATAGAGGCCCAGATCTACCACACCAAGCAGGATCCCAGGTGCAAGCTGTGCAAAAAGGCACCTGAAACAGTCCAGCACTAGGGCTGCACAATATTATGAAAACTTGCAATACAGTATGTGATAACACTGTTGAGACTTGCAATGACGATACGATTAATAATAAACAGAATACTTGAATATGCAGTGTTGTTCATACAACAGGTAGTCAGTAGCCTATTGGATTACAGGAAAAATATGTTATTTCCATTAAAACGTTGCTCTATTAGAAAAGTCTATATGATTTGGTATTGATACACAGCACAAGAATGTACAGGAATGTGAGAATGTTAGGAGCATAAAAACTGAAAGCTGTCTCACCATGCTTAGCCCTGACCCTGGAAACAGAAACTTTGCCCCAAACCATTCAGAGGTTTGTAAACTAACAGCAGGATTTTGAAGTCAATTCTTTCATCTGAGGACTGGGGTAATACGATCCACTTTCTTGGTCTTGGTGTCTCTATTAGCAGCGTTCTGGACAAACTGCCGCTGTCTTATGGACTTTTAGGGAGACCAGTAAGGACAGTGTTAAGGCTACAGTATACTTCTCCGACTACGTAATGCGTTATCCAACTGCGTAACGAGGGAGACCACTCCAGCCTTCATAGTTCTCCATCATGCTGCCGGATACGCAGTGCAATTTCCCGCTCCATAAGTAGGGGTCACTACACAAGACTGACCTACTCATATGATGCCGTCCGAGAGAGAAATTGTTGTTGCTGCAGCTGAATAACAGAGATACTTTTGATGCAAAATGAAGACAATGGGGCGATTTTGTATTTCCTCACTTCTTCAGTCAAACGGTCTTCGGTTGGACTCATATCTACGTCTTTGTAGGCTAGCTGGTTTAAAAATGGCGCTGCTAATGTAGTGGTAGACCAATCACAGCCCTTGCCGTCCGTCTCTGTCGTCCCTTGACGGAGTGACGGACACTTATAAAATATTTTGTGTAGACGGAGAGGCTCTCCCTAACCTACGTAGAGCACTTTACGGACGACAATAAATTAGGCTTTACAGTACTATAGTCTTGCAAAGTTAAATGCACAGACAAGTTTTTTAAAGGGCTGACTTCACAGCTGTCTGTGATGCTGAAATTTGGGTCTGAGGACTCCTCCCAGATCCTGGCTTGGTTGTAAGTTTTTAACTTGTAAATTAAAAGAAAAAAAAAATATATATATATATATACATACATACATACATACATATATGTATTTATGTATGTTTGTATGCATGCATGTACAGTATGTATGTATGTGTATATATATATATATATATATATATATATATATACATACATACACACATACATGCATACATACATACATATATGTATGTATGTATGAAGAGATTATTTGCAAAAGCTTTTTTTTTTTATTATTTCCTCTTGGTGATATCAGTCAAACCAGAGTTCAGTGTCTTTTACCAAGAAGATATGACACGACGAAATAGTTATCTCAAAAAAATACAACTTTATTGAAAATAGACTTTTTTCTCTTTTACATTCATTTTCTGGGGGCAAAAGCAGATAACTCCACAATTAAGGTCTCTCCTTTGAATTACGCTATATAATGACTCTGTGCTTCTTGTAATGGCTACAGTAAATTTATTCATCATCAAGCAACCAAGTGAAGTGCTAAAAACCGACATGTCAAGCTCATACCAACTTCAAGTATAGTGATACCAGAAATAAAACACGAACTGCAATAGGTGTGCCTGCCTTCAGTAAATGGTCAGACACACCTGGATTAATCAGTTTCTCCAGTAATCACAGACAGCAAACAAAGGTGCCTTCTTAAGATCAGGCAGTAGCAGAGCTGTGCATATGTGGTGCACCCAAATATGTGCAACCACATTTGGAATTATAGTATTAATCAAAAGATTTAACTTTTTCTTATAAGCACTTAGTGTGTGCAGATATATTGTGGTAATTAATGCAAGCATTATTTTACAGTTATGAGGTGTAATCCTGCGTGAATATTGGTGAGTAAAGGAGAGAAATGGTAGGCGGAACCTTTGACACTACGGCCGTTCATCCCGGTTGCCTATATGGGGGAACTTCCTGTTTCCTCCTCAGACGCAATCTGGAGAAAGACTTGAGTGTTCCTGTGTTTCTTGCTCTGAGACTCAACCTTTATTTTACAGGTCAGTACATGGTTAAAACCGCCATACATGAGAGCTTTAAGCTTTGTACTCCTTCTGTAAGTGACAGATAGTAGTGTTGTGACGATGTGTGAAACTTTTTGATCACTTTTGTAAAAGTTTATTTAGCCGCCGTCAGTAAGGGCGGGAAAGCCGAGCCGCATTGTGACTGTAATCTCGCGAGATTTTGCCTTTAATCTCACATTGTTCTCGCGAGAGTTCGCTCGCTCGTTTGAAATCCATCCCTGTTGATAGTAAACTCAGATACTAGTTTCTTTACAATTTGTATATCGCTCCGAAATCGTTTGAGAAGACTCTTGATGTGACTTCATGTGTTTAATGAATCTAGAATAATATTTGTTAAGGTTTAAAGCAGTGATGACAATCACTATGTTGCATAAGTGTTGGTTTATTACATGGAAGAATGTTTGGGTGTAGTCATGTTAAGATGATTAATTTACATACTAAAGTGCATTGTCTGTATCTGAATAAGTTTATTGAACTTAAGAGTATAAATGAGCAATCCTGAATTTTGCACTATGTTCATTGAAGACAAAAATGATATTTAAAGGTCTTGTGTAGTTTGTGTGTCAACTGAAACTGTGCTAAGCAGTAATAACAGTTACAGTAATTACAGGTGCAGATTGCTGTAATTGACTTTGTTTGGACTTTATTAGTTAATGTAAATAGGACAAGGAAGATGCACTGGTTGTAAATTTATGTGTTGAATCAATCTAAGAGAGACGCAATCTGGAGAAAGACTTGAGTGTTCCTGTGTTTCTTGCTCTGAGACTCAACCTTTATTTTACAGATTCTCTTTGTTACTGTGGTCATCGTGCCCGAGACCCGTAACAAATTGTGGGGGCTCGTCCGGGATCTATCCTCTTCAGCAGTCGAGGAAAGATCCAGTGATACAAGAACCACGACAGTGACAAGGTCGCGATCTGAGCCAAGCCAACTCGTGAGTGTCCAAACGGAGATCAAAGTGGAACAGGATCTTTGTCTCAAAGTGGAACTGCACTATCGTAGGGAAAGCAAAGCGCGTACCAGTCACTACAGAGCTATTACACAAGTTTGAAAACTAAGAAGAAAACAATAAAACCTAAATAATCAATATGTCAACCACACGGAAGGAACTGGTATGGAGTATCAGAGGACGCTTGTTTGCACTCTCCAGCAGAGACCTCTTCGAGTTAGCAAAGAGTCTTGCTACAGAAAACGAGGACACAGTACAGGTCAGCGAGGGAGATAAAGAGGGCTGTATGGACTACATCACCTCTTACCTGCAATCCCCAACTCTGCTGCTACTCGAGGATGAAGGCATGAGTCAATTGCTAGCGCTGGAGGATCTGATTGACCGAGTGATCCAAACAAGCAACTCCATTGTGCAATCGGCTGATGGAGCTACAACACCAAACACCCTCAGTCCACATCCATCTGTTAAGTTGCCAGACCCACCAACTGATAACCAAGCAGACATTCAAACTAAAGCAGACACAGAAAGTGAATCAGTGCAAGAACTGAAGAAAGCATATGAGAGACTGGGAGAGAGAATCAGATTTGCAGAACAGACATCCCAATTATCAGCTACGCCCAGTCCTCAGAGTCACCTAATGTCATTTCCAGAGAGACCTGTCACCCTCAAAGATCTTGCTTACCTGTCTCGCAAAGAATTCAAAGTGCTCGGAGGGCAAATTGGAGACAGTAATTCTGAGCTTAGCTACAACAGTCTTACAAAGCAGATCAATGAAGGAATAAAGGAAGGGTTTGCACCAGCGGAAATCGTGAGAGGTGTGCTTAGAATTGTGAAACCTGGTACCTTCAGGGACATGCTTATGCTCAAAGATGAACTGTCGCTTCCTGAACTTCAGGGCTTCCTCAGGTCCCACCTTGGAGAAAAGGCCACAACTGAAATGTTCCAGGAGCTAATGTGCGCTAGACAGTCTGAACAAGAGTCACCCCAACAGTTTTTATATAGAATGATTGGACTCAAGCAGAAACTTATCTTTCAGTCAAAGCATGCCAATACTGACATTTCTTACGACCCAAGAACTATCCAGGAAGTCTTCCTGCACACAATCTATCAAGGCCTGGGAGTTAAGTATGCAGATTTGCGACGAAGACTAAGACCTCTCACCTCAGATAGCAACGTCACGGATGAAGAGATTCTTAGAGAGGTCACAAAGATTATTAGTGACGAGAACGAGCATCAGCGGCGATTAGGCCAAGTTACCCGCCAAAGGCCAACACAAGCTCAAAGTGCAGTGGTTGAAACAAAAGACAAAATAGTTAAAGAACAGCAAGCCTCACAGACAATCAGACAGCTGGCCGCACAAGTTGAGACTTTAACCAGCATGGTGGCCACCCTAATGGAACGTGGATCTGCAAACTCCTACAACCCGCCCCCTCAACATCTCCAGCCATCAACTAGCCAACTCACTACACCCCAAAAGAAAACTTCTTTATGCCAGAAATGCATTGAGCAGAACTTGCAGGACTGTAGTCATTGCTTTGTGTGCGGCGAGTCAGGACACAGAGCAGTTGGGTGCCTAAAGCGGTCCAAGATTCAGGGAAACTGGAATCGGCCTCTGTCACGGGACAGTCAGAGGCCAGTGCAGAACCCCAGTCCCAGTCAGTAAAGTCTGCCTCTGTACAATCTGAGACTCAACGCTCCAGGCACTGCAGTAAGCAGTTGAGAAACCATTCTAAACCTGACAAAAGAAAACACTGTGCGTCACCCCATCAGAGTCCTGCAAGATGCAAAGTTCCTCTGGTCGGCAAGAAAAGCCTACTTAAATGCCTGATTGGTGGGTATCCCGTGACAGTGTTATTTGACTCAGGCTCACAAGTGAGCATAGTTGATCGACAATGGGTCAAAAGATACATCCCTAGCTACCGAGTGAGACCACTCCAGGAGCTGCTAAATGATGAACTTGAGGTCTATGCAGTTAATGGCCAAGTAGTCCCTTATGATGGGTGGGTCGAGCTGACCGTCACCCTGGCTGGTCATGAAAATCCAAACCTCACTGTACAAGCTCCATTCCTAGTCAGTCAGCTGTCACTGCCACAACCACTAGTAGGAGCTAATGTGCTAGGAGCCATCATCCAAAGACAAGAGTCAGATGAAGAAGCTACTGCTGTACTCTATAATCTACTGCGCAGAGCATTTGAAATGGATGAAAACCAGGTTGAGGCCATGGTTAACTTCATTCAAGTACCAGAAAGACCAGACTGTGGCCCGGCCACATTGAGGATTGGTAAAGACAACGTAACCATCCCAGCTGGCAAAGCAGTTCAAGTATGGTGCAAGGTGCCCCAGAACTTTGACACCTCTGATCCCCTTGTACTCTATGAATCTGCCGAAGGGAACGTTGCCTTAAGACACCTAAGTGTAGGGGATGGGCTTTTAGAAATACACAACCCCCCAGAGACCCTTTGTGAAAATCCCCATTTCCAATCATTCAAAACATGAGGTAATCCTACCAAAAAGAACAACCTTAGGTACCATTCAACATGTTGCCAAGGTCATTGAAACTGAATCGCCAGAGCCACCCACAATACAACCCACACAGACAGCACAGACAGCAGTGACCGTGGTCAAGGAAAACAGAACAACTTCTCCTCGCAAACCCCCTGCTGAGTCCTGGCTACCCCCAGTCGACCTTAGCCATCTGAGTCCAGACCAGCGACAGTCAGTTGAGAAAGTGTTAATCGAAGAGTGTGAGGCATTCTCCCGCGATAGTGCAGATATAGGCTGTATCCCTTCACTGCAAATGGAAATCAATCTCAAAGATGACACGCCAGTTCAGAGGGCCTATGCCTCCATCCCAAAACCTCTTTACAGGGAGGTAAAAGAGTACATCCAAGAACTGATAGTCAAAGGATGGATTGTTAAATCTCAGTCGCCTTATGCAGCCCCGGTCATCTGCGTAAGAAAGAAGGATGGATCGTTACGCCTGTGTATCGATTATCGCCTTCTAAATAGCAAAACAGTCCCAGACAGGCACCCGCTCCCCCGGATCCAGGACCTCACTGACTCTCTTGGAGGTTATCGTTGGTTTTCGATCCTGGATCAGGGTAAAGCCTACCATCAGGGTTTTATCGAAGAAGGCTCAAGATACCTGACTGCATTCACCACTCCATGGGGCCTCTACGAATGGGTGAGAATACCCTTTGGATTGTCAAACGCCCCCGCAGCCTTTCAACGGAGCATGGAAGAAATGCTCGACCTACTCCGTGATGAGTGCTGCATTCCCTATCTCGATGATGTGCTCTGTTTCTCCAAGTCATTCGATGAACATGTCCAAGTGCTGCAGAAAGTCCTCAAAGCTTTACAACGTCATGGAGCTAAACTAAAGCCTGAGAAGTGTGAGTTGTTCCGGAAGGAAGTCCGATATGTCGGTCGCCTAGTGTCAGAAGAAGGTGTGAAGGTGGACCCTAAAGACATTGAGGCTGTGCAGGCGCTCAAACACAGGAAACCACAAACAGTTGGAGAAGTCAGGCAACTCTTGGGATTCCTGAGTTATTATAGGACATATGTGCAGGACTTTTCACGCATTGCAAAACCTCTGTATGACTTACTCCAAGTTAAGTCAGACCCATCATCACCAAAATCTACCAGAGGCAGAACAAAGGGGCCTCAGTACTCGTCTCGAGCTCCAGTGCAATGGGACGAAGAACACCAAGAGATCCTTGAACGCTTGATCGACATGCTGACTCAGCCACCAGTGCTGGCGTACCCTGACTTCACTCGCCCTTTTATACTCCACACAGACGCATCGCAGAAGGGGCTCGGAGCTGTCCTGTACCAGAACCAGGACAGCAGGATGCGAGTGATTGGGTACGGGTCGCGCACGTTAACACCTGCAGAACAGAACTACCACTTACACAGTGGGAAGCTGGAGTTTCTAGCACTGAAGTGGGCAGTCTGTGACAAGTTTAGAGATTACCTATTCTATGCCCCACATTTCACCATTTTTACAGATAATAACCCCTTGACGTATGTCCTCAGCACCGCAAAGCTCAACGCAGTCGGACATCGTTGGGTGGGTCAACTGGCAGATTTCCACTTTGAGATAAAATACCGTCCAGGAAAAGTCAATATAGACGCTGATGTGTTGTCCCGTTGCCCCCTCGACATCGAAGCCTTCATGAAAGAGTGCTCAGCGGAACTGTCAGAAGAGGCTGTGGATGCAGTATGGGAAGGAAGCAGGAAGGCCAAGCAAGGTGATGTAGCATGGATTGCAGCTCTCAACCTCTCCTCACCAGGGCTGTCAATCAAAGAACCTCTGACATCCATCAGTCATGACAAGTTGGTCCAAGAACAAAAAGCGGACCCAACTATTGGAAAAGTCATGGAAATGAAGAGAAAGACATCACACCGACAGAAGAAGAAAGAGTCAAGGTTGATACAAACACAAAGAAACTGCTGAGGGAGTGGAGTCGGTTGCACCTAGAGAATGGCCTTCTCTACAGAAAGACCACCGAACGTAAGCAACTGGTTCTGCCTGCTGTTTATAAACAGACTGTCCTCATACACCTCCACAACAAAATGGGCCATGTCGGTGTAGAGAAAGTCCTGAGCCTAGCCCGAGATCGGTTCTATTGGCCTTTCATGAAAAGAGAGATCGAGGAATATGTCACGAAAAAGTGCCTTTGCATAAAGCAAAAGAAACCAGCAACACACGAGAGAGCTCCAATGGGTAGCATAGTCTCCAACTCCCCACTCGAACTTGTTTGTATTGACTTTCTGCATCTGGAGTCTTGCAAAGGTGGATTTGAATACATCCTACTTGTAGTGGACCATTTCACCAGGTTCGCGCAAGCTTACGCCACCAAGAATAAGGCTGCAAAGACAGCAGCGGATCGTCTTTTCAGTGACTTCATACCCAGATTCGGATATCCATCCAAGCTCCATCACGATCAGGGTCGTGAATTTGAGAACGAGCTGTTCAAATCCCTGAGAGAGCTTGCAGGAGTTGGTCATTCAAGGACTTCCCCCTATCATCCTCAGTGCAACCCTGCTGAAAGACTAAATCGTACTTTGTTACAGATGCTCCGTACACTGGGAGAGAAGGAGAAACAAAATTGGAAAGAACACCTACCTCATGTGATCCATGCTTACAATTGTACTAAGCATGAGGCCACTGGTTTCTCTCCATACTACTTGTTGTATGGCAGACACCCTTGCCTCCCAGTAGACCTCCTCTTTGGCCTCATGACAGAAGAAGATATAGAAACATCGCAGGGATATGCACAGAAATGGAAAGGAAAAATGACAGAGGCATATCGGATTGCAAGTGCTAACAGTCAAAAGTCAAGCTCCAAAGGCAAAGCAAATTATGACAGAAGATGCAAAGGAGTAGCACTACAGATCGGGGACAGAGTACTTGTACGTAATCTGAGTGAAAGAGGCGGCCCTGGAAAGTTACGGCCTTACTGGGAACAAGCTGTCTACATCGTGAGAGAGCAGATTGGAGAAAATCCTGTCTACAAGGTGAGCCCAGAGACAGGAAACCGCCCTAGCCGCACTCTGCACAGAAACTTGCTGCTACAAGTGAACGACTTGCCAGTAGATATTATCCAAAGTCCAGCTGCCAAGTCACGAAAGATAAATAACAAATCCACAGCAAGATCAAAGGCAACAGGAAAGACTCAAAGTCCTGAAACCAGTGACTCAGAGGAAGATGAAGCCCCCTACTGGTTTCGTGTACCCAAATATCTGCAGGAGAGCCAACGGCCAACTGGACAAAGCAGGCCTCAACCAAGCCAGACAGGACAAATGGAAAGGGTTCACGTTCAACTTGATGGAGAAAGAGACAAAGTCCCAGAAGAGAAACAAATGAGCCAGAGACAAAATGAACAAGACACAGACCCACACCAACGAGATGAAAACTTGGAAGTACCTCAGCTTCACCGAGAGAGGGAGCACACCCAGGAGCCCAGACCTGAACCAGCAGCTGATGCTGAGGAAGCACCAAGTCCTGAGCCAGACCAGGACCATCATCCCGAATCGCCACCCCGTCTGAGGCAGTCCACCAGGCAGAGACGACCCAACACAGTCTTCACTTACCCATCCCTGGGTCAGCCAACCTACCAGCATCACCCGTCAGTAAACGCTTCCAGCGTGCCAGCACTATATCCTTTTCTGCATTACCCTTCCCCTCACCCCCGACCCCATTACCCCTCCTTCCTTGCCCCTAGTCCTTATCTACCAGTGTCATATGCTGTTTGTTGCTACTGAATGCACAAGAGACTTGAAAACGAAGGCCACGTCACATTTCAGAGACTTTTGAAAAGAGACTTTATTAGTTTAGGGGGTTCTGAGCTACTTGAGTCAAGTGTCGGGAGCCACTTCTGTTGTTGGGGAGCATGTGGTGCACCCAAATATGTGCAACCACATTTGGAATTGTAGTATTAATCAAAAGATTTAACTTTTTCTTATAAGCACTTAGTGTGTGCAGATATATTGTGGTAATTAATGCAAGCATTATTTTACAGTTATGAGGTGTAATCCTGCGTGAATATTGGTGAGTAAAGGAGAGAAATGGTAGGCGGAACCTTTGACACTACGGCCGTTCATCCCGGTTGCCTATATGGGGGAACTTCCTGTTTCCTCCTCAGACGCAATCTGGAGAAAGACTTGAGTGTTCCTGTGTTTCTTGCTCTGAGACTCAACCTTTATTTTACAGGTCAGTACATGGTTAAAACCGCCATACATGAGAGCTTTAAGCTTTGTACTCCTTCTGTAAGTGACAGATAGTAGTGTTGTGACGATGTGTGAAACTTTTTGATCACTTTTGTAAAAGTTTATTTAGCCGCCGTCAGTAAGGGCGGGAAAGCCGAGCCACATTGTGACTGTAATCTCGTGAGATTTTGCCTGTAATCTCACATTGTTCTCGCGAGAGTTCGCTCGCTCGTTTGAAATCCATCCCTGTTGATAGTAAACTCAGATACTAGTTTCTTTACAATTTGTATATCGCTCCGAAATCGTTTGAAAGACTCTTGATGTGACTTCATGTGTTTAATGAATCTAGAATAATATTTGTTAAGGTTTAAAGCAGTGATGACAATCACTATGTTGCATAAGTGTTGGTTTATTACATGGAAGAATGTTTGGGTGTAGTCATGTTAAGATGATTAATTTACATACTAAAGTGCATTGTCTGTATCTGAATAAGTTTATTGAACTTAAGAGTATAAATGAGCAATCCTGAATTTTGCACTATGTTCATTGAAGACAAAAATGATATTTAAAGGTCTTGTGTAGTTTGTGTATCAACTGAAACTGTGCTAAGCAGTAATAACAGTTACAGTAATTACAGGTGCAGATTGCTGTAATTGACTTTGTTTGGACTTTATTAGTTAATGTAAATAGGACAAGGAAGATGCACTGGTTGTAAATTTATGTGTTGAATCAATCTAAGAGACGCAATCTGGAGAAAGACTTGAGTGTTCCTGTGTTTCTTGCTCTGAGACTCAACCTTTATTTTACAGATTCTCTTTGTTACTGTGGTCATCGTGCCCGAGACCCGTAACA
>JALJCO010008326.1:0-49272 GCA_023101725.1 Atherinomorus stipes | reverse complement strand
AAAAGCAAAACCTGGAGTAAATTTAGATGAAGACTTCACTAAATGGACCCACATAAACGTTTTCCACGGAGTAAAACACGGAATTGGCGACTTTCCTGCTGAATCAGTAAGCTAGCTTGTTTGCTAACGTGGCTAACGTTAGCTGTCAGTTATAAACTCCTCTGTGTTACTTGTTAAACATGCTGCAGACTGTTGGTCACTTGCGTATCGGCAGTGAGCCTGGCATCCCAGCGGCTGGAGTTGTTTTTCTGCCGTTGCAACTACAACCTAGACACACGTGATGTCGCTGTTCTGTCCGTATTCCATATTCAACCTTTAAATAGTCAACTGAAATTATTTACAGTCACAGTGCAAATGAAGGCAGTAATGCTGCTTCAGAAGTTGGGGCTGATGATGTCATATCAGTGGTCAAACTAATCGAGTGACTGTTTCCTCAGAAGAATCTCGACGTGAGAATGAACAACCTGCTGCAGCTCATGTAGTCCGGTATCACCACAGTAGGCTGGAATATATTTGCTGTGGACGCATGCGTCAGCGTCAGGAGCGTTTGTGTTCATACCTGCTGCAGCACGCGAGGAGCACTGGAGGTCTCCGCGGTCTGGAGACGTGTTATTTACAGTCTCTGATGGAGACACGGAGACAAACACTTGTGCTGCAACAGTTTAAGGTAAATTGTTGTTTGCGGAAATGCAGGAAATGCGCTGTGTCCTTTCAGTCTAAGAGCTGACATGTTTGCAACCGGCGTCGCCATCCTTTACGTGTGGCGAATTTGGGATTGTAAAAACTTTATTGTCCAGCACATAGTGACAGAACTCACGACAAAAACGCCACGAAGACATAAAACACATACTAGTGAGTACGTGTCTATTCTGCTTTGTTTGTTTGCTTGTTTTCTAAGTTTAATTGGTGTAAATGAGAGTTTTACCGGAGCAGATTCAAAATGACAATGACGTCATTGATCGGATCGGTGAATGAAAAGTTAAGGACCGATCAGAAAAGATGAAAAAAATGTGAAATATCGGCCGATCCGATCAAACCGATCTGATCGGTGGAAAGCCTAAGGAGATGCTGGCATATTATTTTTAAAAGGAACAAAGTCCAACAATCTAGATGTTTATGGCTGGGTGAGCAGACATAAACGTGGCAGAATATCACCAAAGAGGAGCTGCGTGTCACCAAATTCATGTCCAAGGAGATCATTCTCATGAAAAACAATGGATTCAATCTAAATTCAGGGGAGGGAAATTTACCACAAACACCATGGTTTCATTCAGTTCAGTGAAGCTAGCACTTTAAGATGATTTTGGAAATAATGTGTTTTTCCTTATTTAGCCCCGCCCACTTTTTCAACAGAGGCATTTTCACACTGGCTTGGCACTTCCAGTGACACATGTTCTCAATCTTGTTCAATAGAAAACATTACACTGAAAGAATTGAAAACCTGACTGAAAAGCTCCTAAAAAACATCTGGTTCACCAGTTCTCATAACAGTGAAGATGACATTAACAGCAGTCCTGTTTCCCTGAAAACTGTTGTTGCCTCCGAGATCTACCATCTCCTGAACATGTTCGGTGGCTGTATTAACTCCAGGAAAGCTCCACCCAGCAGAACCATCCTTAATCAGCACATACTCAGCTGACTCATCATCCCACACTCTTTCAGATCAGATGTACTGAGGGATTCAGATCTCTCCACAAATAAGTCACCAAGCAGGCAGCCGTGAGCCGCGACAGGAATCAAGTAGGAGCGAAGCCATCAGCTGATTTCTGGGCGCTGGCGGCAGATTTAACACTGCGTACACACCAAACACCATTTGGGCGTCAAAATCGCATTTGGTGTGTACGCAGGGTAACAGACCACAGAGAAAAATGCCATCTGATTTACTGAAAATAAAAATAAAATCATTTCAAGGGCGCAAAAGTCGGCCATGATCTGTTGCATGAAGAACAAGAGCATATTCTTCTGAAAGCCAGTATGCTGATACTGACAGTCCAGCCAGCAACCTCTCACTGGGCCTGGGTGTTGGTACGAGCTAACGGAGCGTGGAGATGCCGGAATTACGAGGTAACTGGTTTTTGTGCTAACTGGTGATTTTTGCAGATGTTGCCTTCAGGAGTACTCAGCCTTTTTTCCAAACGCGCAGATTCGACAATCCACATGAGAACACAGTCTGATGCTTCACTTTGCTGTTCAATAAAGTTAAACAAAACTGAACGCTGTTTTGTGACGATGAAGAGTTTTGTTGGTATGAAACTGTGGCAGGCAGGTAAATAAAATACACGTAAATAAAACACAAAGTTCAACAATATGCTGCAGGGTTCGAACCTGCGGCAAACAGAAAAGAGTCACACCTTTTCTGAGAGGCGTAACCCGCTACACTACAAAGCTCAACACAACTACCTACAAGAAAACGCACCCCCAATATCTCCAAACGCAAAAAAACACGCGCAAAGGGGGGAAACAAAAAAAAAAAACAAAAAAACATAAAAACAGAAATAACCATCACAAGTTAACATGCACACTTGTGTTATCAAGTCATCGTGTTTAGTGAACTGTCATGTATTCGCAGTTATTTTCAGACTTGACATTGAAAACGTTCCTGACTGTCATCTGTCCACAAAGAACGACAAAACGCTGCACTTCTCTGCGACGACTTTCTCTGTGACAACCTTCGCCTAGTTTTGGATTCAGTGTTGCCAGGTGGGAAATATAGAATTATCGTACCAGAGACTCAAAATTATCGTATTTTGAGGGAAATTATCGTACACCCGTCATAAGTAAAATAACAACCCCACTGATGCGTGAAATATTGTCACTCTAGTGTTTAAAAGCGCTCACAGGCACTCTTGACTTTGCTGCGTCAGCACAGAATGGGTTAACGGCGTCATAATATCAGGTGTAATCTACACAGATGATATCTATGTAGGTTTATGAAGTTTCATAGTCATTTTCATGACATAACTTTAACAGCGACCACCAAACGTGAGTGAGCCTGACTCGCTTGGCATGATGTCACAGGTAGACAGATTATTACAGGCCGGTAAATATTTTAACCACTAAACACAACTTATATTGATACTCAGTCTTACTTGTGAAAAGTAACTCCCAGTTTGCTGCTTTTGATGCTCTGCCGATTACAGCAGAAGATGCTGCGCAGCTCTGGCATCGCTCGTCCACAGTAGTTATTAACTGAGCTGTGACTGGTCCAAGATGGTGGCCACGTTTCTCGCCCTCCATCAGTCAATCCGGCTTCTACTCATTTATTATTTATACTAATATGTCCTCCTCTCCCTTCGTGTTGTTTTGGTTTTGAATCTCGCTCGCCTTCCTGTCTGAGCGTCTCCTGGGGCGGGTGCAGCTTACCATGCAGCCAATCAACACATGGACGTCACTCGCATCTCACGCTCAGCAAAGCATGATTGGCTGGTAACATGTCACATGGGAACTGATGCCTTCAGGGTTCACAAAAAAATTCGCCAGCCGACAGTTTTGCTCACATTAATATGAAATGGTCAAATTATCGTACATTTGCCCTTTTTTAGGATTATTGATCGCACATCGTACAGAGGGCCAAATTATCGTACAAATACGATAATTATCGTACACCTGGCAACACTGTTTGGATTAAACGAGGCTACATTTGGCCAGAATGAGCGTGACTGGGCTTCGGGTCAAGCTGTTGAGATCTATTTAGCAGCAAACTAGAACAGTGAAGAATAAGCTTCATTTCAGTCAACTGTGAATGTCACAGATAACACAAGTATGTTAACTTGTGATTTTTACATAAAATCAAGATCAGAAAAGTAATTTCGAAGACATGGGATGTTTGTCTGTTGCTTGTATAGCTCAGTGTGTAACTTCGGAAGCATGATGTGAGTATTTTTGTTTTGCTACTGGTTCGAAACTAGCTCCACTGCATTGGGCTTTTTGTATGTTTCGTCTGTTTGTTTGTTTGTTTAATGTATTGTCTGCCATGGCTTCACGCCCACAACACTATATAATGTCACAAATCAGTGACAGTGTTTGTTTGCTCGGTCGCTCAGTTCTAATGAAGAGCTAAGTGAAGCGTCACGTTGTCGCTACCTGTGGATTGTGGACAGATCACACAGCATTACAAGTTGTGATTCACTAAATGAAGCACTAAAACGGCTGAATTCAGACAAAATGACGATAAGAGAGGCTGAAAACCAAACCGTTGTTGTGATCTACTTAGTAGCAAACTGCAGTGAATGTCACCAGTTAACACGATAAGCAGATAACACGGGCAGGCATGTTATCTTGTGATGTTTACATCGGAAGACCAGGAGAGACATGAAATGTGACAGTTTTGTAGGTAGTTGTGTTGAGCTTTGTGGTGTAGCGGGTTACGCCTCTCAGAAAAGGTGTGACTCTTTTCTGTTTGCCGCAGGTTCGAACCCTGCAGCATATTGTTGAACTTTGTGTTTTATTTACGTGTATTTTATTTATTGCCTGCCACAGTTTCATACCAACAAAACTCTTCATAGTCACAAATCAACAACACAGCGTTCAGTTTTATTTAACTTTATTGAACAGCAAACTGAAGCATCAGACTGTGTTCTCATGTGGATTGTCGAATCTGCGCGTTTGGAAAAAAGGCTGAGTACTCCTGAAGGCAACATCTGCAAAAATCACCAGTTAGCACAAAAACCAGTTACCCCGTAACACCGGGAGGCTCCAGCTGCGATATTGACACTTTGCACTGAGTCGGCTAATACCTGGATGGAGGGGATGATTATGTGAACAAAACGGGACTTTATTATCACTACAGTTATTATTCTGCTAGGTCGCGATCATCTCTGTGTTGTTGTTTCCATTATGCTAAGTTAGCTTTAGGCTATCAGGGCAGTCAGAAGCATAAGTTGTTTTAAGGACACTACTGTAAATATGATCACGTTATGCCTCATCTGAAAGCTAAAATCCTACAAAAGGCGCTGAACTGATGATTAAAGCTGCTCTTAGAGCAGAGACCGTAAATAAAGAATAAAGCAGAATCCACGACTAGAGAGCAGCTGCTACTGTTAGCAGCCGAGGCTAACACCGTTAGCTGTCGGGACAGAAACTGTGATGGAAACTAAATAAAGTGTCAGATTGATCTCCTTCCAGTTGTTGTAGCACCCGCAGACAAAGCCATGAATGCTGCTCGTGTTTTAACACTTACAGCATTAAATCTATTCATTAGTTCATCCGCGGAGCTGCTGCGGAGGCAGCGATAGACTCCCGCAACTCTGACTAGACAGAAGTTGTTGTAGGCCGAAGTGGCGGCGCCCATCCTGACTTCCTGAATGAGGTGAATAACTCATCCTATAACTCTTCCTCCATTCTTTCAACACGTCCTGCTGGACGTTACAGGATTTTCATTTCACCTCCGTTTGATTTTTCTCACTTCAGTCTTGCAGAGAAAGCAAGACTTAAAGAAAAGAAAACATTTTCCGTCGCAACTCAAAACCACATCAAGCCCACAGATCCACCACTCCGCCGCAGCAACTAAACCTCACTAAACACCAAACATCACAAGCACACAAATCCCGGGATTATTACCACTTACCGATTAAAGCAAACACATCACACCAAGCTTTGGAAATTCTCACCTGCTTTCTCCACGAGGCTTCCCTCGATAACAACTCTTTGTCTGATCTTCTTCCGCCACGTCGTTTCTCTCCAGCGGGCTGACCTCCGCAGAGGACAGAAACCAACAATCATCAGTATCCAAGATACGTCTGAAAGTATTCATGAAATAATGTTGCAGAGAATACCTTGTAAAGAAGAGAAGCGGAGCCTCCAGATATTCAGTCTCTAAACTTTGTTCTTGTGATGTTCTGCTTCACTCCGCCTCGATCTGATGAAGAGAACTCCGATCAAAGAATGGAATGCGGAAGTCACGTGCTGCTGCTTCTTCTTCTTCTTGGTTAAATAAGTAGGAAAGCTGATTCCATTGTTGTGGGTAGCAGAGTGGAGACGATCGTTTCATCAAAGAACTCAGAGGTAAGTGTTAAAAACAAAAATCACACTAGCTATTCTTTTCCATTGAAACTGGCTATGTCAGATAATCTATGTAATCTAGCTTAGATTACATTGTTTTAGACGTTACGTCCAATGTACATTACGGTTTCATGGGCTAATAAAGCTACCAAGCTAACGTTAGCCAGTGTTTGTTAACCAGTACTCTAAAAATAAAAACTGCAATATGGAAATTCCTCTGATATGTTTTCATTTCATCAAGCCACTCATAAGTTCACATTAGCTAGTTAATGTTGTGTTGGCGTTACTTGGGTTAGATTGAGAACATTTTCAAACCACCTTGCAAACATTCTTTAACACTAGCTGACGTTAGCTGACTGCCACGGTCCAGGCAACTACCGTCATACAGACGTTTGCTTTATGATTTAATCAGTATGTGCTAACGACATGTCAATTTCCAGACAATGAAGAGGAAATCCACCATGGATATATCCTCTTACTTCCCTAAGAGACAGACAGTTACAGGAGAGCAGCACAAGGCTGTTGCTAGGCAACCAGGGTCAGAGACAGAGAGTGACACTGTGACTGCAGCTGAAGGGAACTCAAGTCATCTGCAAACGTTTCTCTAAGATTGTCAGTTGTGCTAGATTTATATTTTCTCAGAACAATATCACAGAATTGGACCAAATTCTAGAGCTTTTCCTTGCAGTGTAATATGACTTGTGCTTTCCATAACTATCTATATTTCTCCTTCCCTACCTATGGTGTAGTGCAGTGCTGACTAGAATTTCTCCTCTGTGATAAATAGCATTAATGTCTATGTCCACTTAACAAGAAAAGGCTTTGGGCACCTTTTCACAGTAATAAAGAGTGATATCCTGATGATGAAATTTAGGGGCTCATAACATTTACACAGAGGATGAATCTTATTGTAACAGCATGCTCTGTTTATTTGCATATGAGAACTAATTAAATACTTGATTTACACCATTACAGTAGAGGGCTTGAAAACAGAAGATACAGACCACTAGGAGTGTGCAATATATGATATGATATTTACATTAGAATATATTTACACATATCGTTATATCGTGGTATTAGTTGGCAAGTTTTTTTGCTTTATTTTTTCGTAATGACCCGGCTGCACCTCGACTGACTACAAAGGGGTCACCTGATTATTTAATAAGGTTGGAAAAAATATTGATACACTGAAATATAGCAATATCTACATATGCTGATACCATATCTATATTTAAAAACGTGATATCGATCTATTTTATTAATGAAATCTCGCAAGATATCGTTTTGTTACAAAATCTCATGAGATTTCACAAATAGCACGAGATTTTATAACAGAACGATGAAATCTCTCCTATTTCGTGAAATCTCATGAGATTTTGTAACAAAACAATATCTTGCAAGATTTCATTAATAAAGTTCGATATCACGTTTTTAAATATAGATATGGTATGTTTGATATAAAATAAAACTTTCAGACAAATTAGAGTAAAAATACCGGTATATATCGTATATCGTCCATCTAAAATAAATATATGGTGATATGATATTTGGTCCATATCGTCCAGCCCTACAGACACACCTGGCCTTCAACTTCATATAAAGATGCCTGCAGACTAACAGGTTAGGATCATGTGTAAGTGGTGAAATAAAATGTTGCATATCTTCCTCCTCTCTCTTTCTGTCCATCTTTATCCATCTACAGTCCCTTCAAATAAACCATTCAATGCCTAATATAGCTTATTTTCCTTATTTTGTTTTCCTCCAGGAGAGAACTCAGAACAGCTGCATCCTGACCCCCCCAGGCCTCCAGAGCGTGGACCTGGTCACAGACCAACAGGTGAGTATGATGAGCTTATGATGAAATTAAAGGATGGCTTGAGATTTTCAGCCTGGACCCTATTTTCTATCTACAGTCATGAAAAAATGATAAAACGGGTGTTTCTCATTCTTAAATGTGATTGGCTGAGCTGCGTTCCAAGCCCGTGGTAAAACAGACTGTAACCCACACGTAGATCCGATAGACCGCAGCACAAAATATCCCTGCGCCAGCATAAACACATGTTGCGTTGCCTAGCAACCAACTGCTCTGTGTTCAGCCCACTTGTTGGATTACATTTGTTTTTAGACTTTTGTAGACTTTGTGGTGAATTTTGATATTCTGGACATGTTGCCTCGCATTTGCAAAGCAGCCGACATCATACTGTATGTCTGCACAAAAACACCTGCCGCTAAACGCACACCACCGTTTCTCCAAACATTATTTTTACAGCAATATTAATGGAAGTAACAACATTAACAAGCCCAGATGGCCTGAATTGATGAGAGCTAATGGCCGAGTATGTGTAGCCGGATTTTTGGAAAACGAATGTCCTCCCTCCTCCAACTAAGAAAATAAAAAAATCGAGTCCACACCACCTTGTTTTTGGAAGAAAAATCCGCCCACACCGAACTGCAGAAGTGCGTTAAGCACATTCACAGGGTTGAGCTGTTTCTGAGGGTTCGTTCCTTTACCGTCAGCCAGGCGATGGCCCGGGAGAAGCGCTGCTTTTTATCCACGTTTTAATACTTCATCTGATGTAAGGCTGTGTATGGTGAAATATTAATGTGGATGGATAAATGGAACGGGGGAAAAAAGAAGTGATAGAATGACGGGCGGGTAGGAGGAGTTTGCTGCTTAAATGGAGGGAAAGCGTTTGCAGGTGGAAAGAGGCTTTAACAAAAAAATGAAGCATGGATCTTTGGGAGCAAAGTTAACAAAATCAAATAAAAGTGGGCTGAGCAGGCCGTCGGATCTGAGCGGGTCATCTGTCTGATCGCCCGTTTTAAACAAGTGAAAACTCCGCTGACCCGGTTCACGGCTTGTTGGCCTGGACAGTAACGACCCAGTAAATACAGGTCGCACATGTGATCAGAGCAGATTTTGTCGCAGGCAGTGATGTTTCAAACCTTAAAACCCCGGTTATTAATGTCCACACGCAGTTGCAGAAACGAGGGAACTAAATCTTCACTTTGGTCCAAGTTTTTGAAATGAACTTTTTTTTAATGCCAAAAAATAAATAAGTAGATAAAAAATAAAATAAGAAAAACCTTCATTGTCCCACAATGGGGAAATTTGCAATTCTGCAACAGCACACATACAGCGGAGCAGTCTGGCCAAAGGTCGTGAATAGACAGAAAAACTTACAAATATAGACAAAGGATAGATTAAGATAAATGGCGCATAGAGAGCTATCTTTTTCCTCTTTTTCTCTTTTTTTCTCCACATGAGCCACTTATATTTCTGCTTCAAGCCAGATGATCTGAAGTCCAGCAGATCTGCTTTATTTATTATATTTAACCAGTTCAGGACTGATGAATAAATGTTCTGAAATCTGTGTGAAACTGATGTTTTGTGGGTGCAGATATTAGTCGCGACGTCATCAGTGATGAAATAAAGTTTATCAAAGGGAAAACGTGTGAAGTTATTTGTAGATGTGTCCAAACACAAGAGTTTATTTATATTTATATAAATTCAACATTGTGTTGGATCTAGTGAGCTTTATTGTCGCCTCCAGCAGGTAGAGGAGAAACTGAGTGGTCAGAATGAAGCTGGTCTGGCTGCAAAGGTGGAGGTTGCTGTGAAGCAGCGCGTCCACAGCAGCGTTCAGTAACAAACCCGTTATTTTCCTCGTCTTTCTGTCTTTCTGTTCCTGAAGCAACAATTCTGTGAGTGTTCAGTAACTGCGCTGCTCCAGTCGTTTGGCTCCACATCGTTAAAAACTGCGACTGATAAACTGTTAAACTTCGCTGCTTCAGCCTCCAGACAGGCCGGTTAACTCTCCACTCTGCTGCAGCGAGAGGAGCTGTGTGTGTTTAGTGGGGACATTTGAAGTAAAACGTTCAGAGTGGAACAGTTTCCTCTCACGTCCAACTTTCTCTGCTCCCGACATCTCCTCCCTGGTGTCACCTTCCTCACCTCCCTCCCCGCTTTGACTCGTGCACCAGCTGACGCGCTGCGCGTCTCCGACCTGCTTAAAGACGCAGCGCTGTACACATCACCATGTCTCTGCAGTGAGACAGAACTGTCCAAACACAGTCATTTGTCCTCCCTCTTACTTGTCCTGTCCAGCATCGTAGCAGCAGAATAACAGTCTGGCTGCTTTGTTGTGTTCAACAGAATAATCTGTGTGTGAACCACACCGTGGGCTTCGGGGAAGCCACTTTTTTTTTTTCCTTCGGGGGGGGGGGGTCGCACTGCAAATAATATGATTCCAACTGATATTACAGCTGATATTATAGCCTGCCACAAAGACTGTAGGCATACCGATGCATAATAACTAACAACTCAACCCATATACACAATATAAACACAAGATACTGTAATAAGCAATGATTGTACGAACCACAGCCTCCGGAGCTCAGCTTGGCTGGGGGGCGACTCAGACGCCGCTGGAGACGCGCCACATCTGTGATGACACCTCCCTGTTCTTGTTGGAACGATGCTGTCCACACAGAAGTTTATGTAATCTGTCACACACTCAGTCATGGTGTTGATGTCGTCTCCATGAGGTTCACAGAGGACATTCCAGTCTGTGGCCTCAAAGCACCCTCTCAGAGCATCTTCAGCCTCAGTAGACCAGGTTTTAATCGTCCTCCTAATGACTGGCTGCTGCTGAACGATGGGCTTGTAGGTGGAGGTGAGAAGAACCAGATTATGATCTGATCTTCCTGAAGGAGGCAGGGCAGAGGAGCTGTATGCATTCTTAGTATTTGCATAAAATAAGTCCAACATCTTATTTTCTCTGGTGGAGCAGCTGACAAACTGCTGGAAAGTTGGTAACGTAGCAGAGAGGGAGACGTTGTTGAAGTCTCCAGAGATCGCCATGAATGAGTTTGGATGCTGTGTTTGTAGTTTAGCCACGACGGAGCTGATGACATCACAGGCTGTCTCTGGTGCGGTACACTCTAATGAACCACCACTCCACCCCCCCCCCCTTCCCTCCCTGCGCTGCAGTTTTTTTTATTCTGCCCGCACCGCCATCAAACCGGGGGCGGCACAATTTTATAAAAAAAAATAATTATTTTTTTTTTTAAAAATAAAAATAAGAATCTTTAAAAAAATAATTTTTCCCCCAAAATATTTTTACAAAAAAACTTTAAAAAAAAAAAAAAAAAAAAACATTCAAAAGGTAATTCAAAATAAAGTATGTGTTTGCACAAGAGCTTTGTTGGAGCATTTCTTTGGCAGATGCATAGTTGTTCTTTAACATTGGTTAGGGGGTGGGGAGGCAACGGCAGTGTTGCATTTGAGGGCGCTTGAAAAAATCTGGGAAGAGTGGAAACTTATTTGTGATAAGCTCATGATTAAAAATGTTTCAGAATTGTTGTGGGTAGAATTGAGATTGCATGTATGTGTGAATTGAGAACACGATCATTTAACGATTAATTGTGCAGCCCTACTGTCCATGTTTTTAAGAAAAGGCTCGAGACCTACCTTTTTGGTTTATCAAATCAAATCAAATCAAATCAAACTTTATTTATAAAGCGCTTTTCCTGCCAAAGGCAACCCAAAGTGCTTTTCAAGAAAATAAAAACAAACACATTTTTAAAATAAAAACAGCCCTTCACACACCCAAGCACAAAACACAGCACACAAAACTATAAACATTTGCACACACACACACACCCCACACACACCCACACTAAGACTAATAAACATCTGGCTTGACCTACTGTGAGGAAGCGATATCTTGGGGATCCGTTCACTCCAGGAGCCAGACACGGTCCTAGAGGGCGCTCCTGCAGGAGCCAACCAGATCAGGGCAGGCCGGGGTCCACACCACAGTGATAGGGCTGCAGTGCGGGGCCCCAGCCACCAGGACAAGGGCAGCCCCCCACCAGCTCCCTCCAGACCATGTAGGCAAAGCTCCCAGAGTGAAGGATCCCCATGAGGAAACACTGGTGTTAAAATGTTAAAACAAGTGAACAGATAAGAGCAACATAGAAAAATAAATAGGTATTCATAAAATTATGTGCTAAACAAGTCAATAAAATCTAAAATAACTTAAAGATAACATAAAAAATAAATAAATAATAAAGTAAAATAAGTAAAATGAAATAAAATCAAAAAGCTAAGTTAAAAAGGTAGGTCTTGAGCCTCTTCTTAAAAACATCAACAGTCTCTGCAGCCCTGAGGTTCTCTGGCAGGCTGTTCCACAAACGAGGACCGTAGTGGTGGAATGAGGCCTCGCCGTGAGTTTTAGTTCTCACCTGGGGAACAATTAAAAGGCTGGTACCAGAGGACCTCAGGGTCCGCGAGGGTTCATAGTTTAAAAGCAGGTCAGATAAATAAGAGGGCCCAAGACCATTAAGACATTTATAAACCACTAAGAGAACCTTAAAGTCGATCCTGAAACGCACGGGGAGCCAATGCAGCGATTTTAAAACTGGTGTTATGTGTTCCCGCCCTCTGGTCCTTGTCAGAACTCGTGCCGCTGAGTTCTGCAATAACTGTAAGCTGGAAACAGACTTTTTAGGAAGACCAGAGAGCAGGGCATTACAGTAGTCTATTCTACTGGAAATAAAAGCATGCATCAGCACCTCCGTGCTGGCAAGAGAGAAATGGGCGGACTCTGGCGATATTTTTAAGATGATAAAAACCTGTCTTTGTGACATTTCTGATGTGTGGAATAAAATTCAGCTCAGAGTCGAAAAAGAACACCCAAGTTTCTCACACATTGAGAAGGATTAAAATTCTGTAATTCAGGTAAAATGATCTCTCTCTTGTCTTCAGGACCGATGATTAAAACTTCAGTTTTGTCCTGGTTGAGCTGTAAGAAGTTCTCTGCCATCCATGACTTTATATCTAAAATACAGTTTAAAAGGGTGTTAATTGGCTCCAGGTCATCAGGAGACACGGCGATGTAAAGCTGGGTATCATCAGCATAGCTGTGAAAGTCAATGCCGTGTCTCCTGATGACGTCCCCAAGTGGCAACATGTACAGGTTAAAAAGTATCGGGCCTAAAATTGATCCTTGGGGAACCCCACACTTCATTTTATGGATTTCTGAGGAGCATGTATCCATACTTACTAAAAATTGTCGATCTGAGAGATAGGAGTAAAACCATTTTAAAACAGTACCTGAGAGGCCCACCAGACTTCTCAGTCTGTTTAATAGAATCTGGTGGTCTACTGTATCGAATGCAGCACTAAGATCCAGTAGAATGAGGACAGAAAGTTTTTTAGAGTCCAAGTTGCATCTAAGGTCGTTAACAATCTTTAAAAGGGCCGTCTCAGTACTGTGGTTTGTCCTAAAACCAGATTGATACTTTTCTAAAATGTTGTGTTTATTTAAAAACTCGTGTAATTGAATAAAAACAACTTTTTCAATGATTTTACTTAAAAACGGTAAGTTGGATACAGGTCTGTAATTATCAAAGATGTTGGGATCTAAATTGCTTTTCTTCAGAAGGGGCCTCACCATCGCCGTTTTACAGGCAGATGGGAAGACACCCATCTGAAGAGAGCAATTTACAATATTTAAAAGCTCTGATTCAAAGAAACCATAAAACGTCTTTAAAAGCGATGTGGGAATGGGGTCTAAAAGGCAGGTTGTTGGGTTCAGCTGGGAGAAAACTCGACCAAGCATCTTCGCATCAACCAGGACAAAACTTTCCAGTGTTTCCTCGGGTAGAACCAATGCTTCAGATCTGTTAAAACTAACATTTTGTTGTGATAAAAAGTTTGATCTAATAGCATTAATTTTACTCCTGAAATGGCATGCAAAGCTCTCACATGCCGCATCTGATGGTGGCATGGAGGACCTGTTAAAATCTGTGTTTATTAAAAGATCAATGGTTTTAAAAAGGAATTTGGGGTTGTTCTTGTTAACGGTAATGAGGTTTGAGTAGTAGAGTGTTCTTGCCTGTTTGACTGTATTATTGTAAGTTTTGAGTTGTTCACGTAGGATTTCATAATGTATTGTTAGTTTAGTTTTCCTCCATTTCCTTTCTGCTCTCCTGACCCTTCTCTTTAGATTTCTAATTTCTTCATTTCTCCATGGTGTTTTGGATTTTGTTTTTAATGTTTTTGTTTTCAATGGAGCCACTGTGTCAAGGGCTGATGCCAGTCTTTTGTTAAAATGATCAACAATAAAATCACACGATGAAGGTAAAATCTGAGCAGGAGATTCATTTAAAACGTTAATAAATTTTGCAGCCACTTCAGGAGTAATATATCGCTTCCTCACAGTTCTCACTGAGGCCTCCCGCTGGTTAAAACTGGCGATGTTAAAAAATACACAGTAGTGGTCTGACACAGCCAAGTCAACAACAGAGGACACACCAGTGGACAGGCCATAGGTTATGACCAGGTCCAGGGTGTGTCCCCTGTTGTGAGTCGGCTGTGTGATGTGCTGTTGAAACCCCATATTGTTTAAAACATTTAAAAATTCACTGGTATGGGGATCTCTAAAATTATCAGTGTGCAGGTTAAAATCGCCAGTTATCAAAATTTTGTTGTATTTTATGTATATGGTAGCTAAAAACTCAGAGAACTCTTGAATAAAACAGGAAGGAGGATTTGGTGGTCTATAGGGCTTGGGAACGTGACGTCACAGCGTAAGCCCCGCGGGGGGTCGACGTGTTTTGAGGATTCTCCATGTTTTGAGGCCATTGTTTGAAGTCGGGCTACTTACGCAGCATTGGTAGAATTTGCTGGTTACATGCTGGCATTGCGACATACTGTCATTTCAACATACTACCATCCCGAAATCCCACTAGTCTGGCACACAAACGTCCCACCATTCCGACAAAGCTTTCCATGTAAGGAAATAAGAGTCTCTGACTCGGTGCTGTCCGGTACTGAACTGCTAACGATGAAGAGAGCCTGATTAGGAGTTTAGCTTCTGCAAATGAATAAATATTTGCTGCCACAACACACAATTTCGTAATTTGGTAAAATGCCAAGAAATGAAATCCAGTTTCCCCTCCAAACCCTCCAAATATGAAACTGCAGTGCGTTTGCATATAAACAGACGAGAGGATACATGATGGCAAATAGATTACTTATCTAAAATATATATTAAAAAGCACACACACACACACACATACATATATATATATATATATATATATATATATATATATATATATATATATAAAAAGAATTAGATATAATTAACAGTACAGTGCGCAATCTTCTCCTATTTTTTTTTAATTTTTCCAAGAGCCAGCCCGCTGATGATTTCTTTAATTTTATTCTTATTTATTTACAAAATAAAATTTTATCTTTTAAAATCTGATTTTTAAATAATTTTGATGGAGCTCAATGTTTATCTGGAGGAGGCGGCTTCATTCCCAACCATTTCACTTAATGTGGACGAGCCGCTGCGTCTGGGGATTAAAAAAGACGTATTAAAAAAGAAAAAAATAGTGTAATGCTGGCATCCATAAATGCGCACAATGATGGGCCTTCCCCTGCTGTACAGCATGGAGACTGGACATTATTCACACGTTATCGCTGAAGTTAGTCAGTGACTTCAGGGTTCACCTGCAGCGCCGTCATTGATATCTGTAAATGCAGTTAAAGCAGTACTTAAGAACTCTCAGTTTTGGTCGATTTTGGCGGCGCCAGTGGACAAAAGCGGTATTGTTTTGCCTGAAGGAAGACCTCATTTCCCATGAGGACCAGCGCAGAGCGCCGTAAAAACAGCGCAGAGCGTCGTAAAATCCTGATATACCGGTCGACTGCAGTTGGATTGAACTACATTCCTGTTTCCAGTGGCTGTGGGAAGGATGAGTAGCGATGAGGTAATGTATTTTGTGGTGAAAGAAAGTAACATAACGATGTTGAAAATGAGAAACGTTTATAACTTTGGTTTTGTACCGTAGTTCTCTACCCCCCCCCCCCCCCCCCCCGAGTCGTCAGCGACTAATGCGCTGATGACTTTAGAGAGCCCCTTGAAACGGATAAATGAAATGTTTATTTTGATAATCCCACAGTAAACACACGTACAGATCCCGACAATGTGCCGCAATGCCTGAATATCAACCCTGCACAATTTGTATGAATATACAGTCTCTCAGGGGAATTTAGTCTCTGAAGGAAAGTACTACTATTCATTCTAAACAGTTTCTCCACGTTGTATTGTTTCATCTACTGTTGTAATTATATTATTAGGATTCTATATGAATAATTATACATACATTTATTACTAAAATTATTACTTTATGTGAGTCTGTTACCCTCACTGTCATTTTGAATTACTAAAAGCCAGGACGAATTCCTGTATTTGACAATAAAGTTCAATGTGATTCTGATGCTTATTGAACATCCAAAAATTTAACATTTTTAACAACATTTCTGTCTGTTGTTTTATCAGGAATTCCCTGTCCCGGACAACACTTCAACCTCTTCAGAGTTTGAGCCCCACCAAGGCCTACACACACCAGTGCTGGCAGAGGCAGGGGCAGAGGAAGGGGGAGGGGGAGAGGGAGGAGTAGGACACCAGAGGACTTGAACCCCGAGACCCAGCAGAGGGTTCAAGATCTGCACGAACGCAGAAATGCTGAGATACAGGCCAGAGTACAAGCATTGGACCATAATCACAGGGATGAGCTCCTACAAATGATCCTTGCAAGACTACCGGGCCTGATGTTTGACGTTTTGGACCTGCTGGAGAACCCTGATCGGCACAGACTTCCAGGTGGGGGGGATTTACATTGGTGCTCCTGCACAAATTGTAAGGACATGAACACTGACCTGGAGAGGCTCTGCTGTGGGCAAACCCCTGAGAACTGTGTCAGCAACATGGCCCACATGGACCTATACGTACTAGATGAAGGAGTGTTGCGAATGGCGAGGGCTGCCTGGGATGACATCTTTGCAACAGAAGATGAGCAAGAGCCTGGAGTGGAGCAAAGGCAAAACAGGCATGCAGCCTATCGCCAGTTTGTTCTCTGGCAACATGGCCGCCTGGGCGTAGGAAATAGGGTAGTAATACCAAGTTGTTGTGTCTGGAAAATAAGGGACACTTTTCCAGACCCAAGGGGACAATACACCGGTTTCCAGGTCCGCAGATTAATTTAGCATGTCATTGTTTGGAGTGTGCTGTAAATAGTTATGACATTTTATTATTTCGTTCAAAATTTACCTTTCATTTGTTCACTTGTGTGTGTTTGAAAATAAATACATTTGTGCAAAACAAGGCAAACTTTTATTGATCCACTCTTTCACAGTTTTCTAATTTCAAGTGTCGTACTTTGTCACATTCAAATAGTTATTTTGCCACTTGTCCCTTCACAGTAAAGGACGTAATGACTAAAACAGGACCTAGAGAAAAAAAAGAGAAACATTTCCAGGCACATGCAGTGTTACGCAAGGAATATGAAGAGTGGCATACATGCAATGTGCATTGTTTCAATGACGGGATATGTGTATGATTTGAATGAATAAATAGCACAGCAACATTGTATTACAGTTGTAGTAGTAGTAGTAAATGAATGACAATGAAGTAAAAAAATTACTTTGAATTAAAACACAAAACAAAAGGGGAGTGTGATGCAAGTACATGGATAAACAGAGCAGGATAAAAATAAACAATGACAATCTGTGTCAATGTTAGAAGTTACTGAGAATAATTACAATGACTGCAGTGATAGCAGTGTGAGTTGGGGTCCAGGTAAATTATTTGTCTTTATTTAGCCATTCAGTGCAATATGTATGCATGTGCATTTATGTAAGCAGACAGGGCAGGATCCTCAGTGTTCACTTTGGGGAACACGTTCACCACGTTTCACATGTGTCCTGTTCGATGTTCGCAGCTTCTGATGCCACACCACCAACGCTACATAAAAAGGGAAAAATATAAAAATCTTACACATTTGGTTACCTATACTAACAACCATAAGATGATGAATGAGATGAATACAACATACCGTAGTTGCAGAAAAGGAAGATATTCTTCATCGGAGCTGTCTCCATCCTCACAGAATCTCTGGTCAGTCCAGTTCTCGTCCATTTCAATACTGCACATAACCACATATATCCATAAGTAGGAAAGAAATGACACACAATACAATCCAATTCATTATAAAAGCTTACATGCTGTTCCTTGGATCATTGACTGCATCCTCATCTGGAGAGTCATGGCGCTCTTCTTCCTCCACAACACTCAGAGAATGCATGCTGCAGATAGAGTACAGTAGATTGTAAGTAGACTATAGTCGAAATAGAAAGAGACATATTTGCATTTAGTCAACATTTGTTCATGCAATCAACATTCAGTCACAGTGAGATCAAGAACTGTGATGCACTGTTTGTGGCAGGAGTCACTCCCCTACTGTCCTGCACCACTCTGCATACTTATTGTTCCATGTGGGTCCTGTGCAATGTGCCTACCGGTATGCCTGTGAGCAAACAGCATGGGACCGTTGTTGAATGGCGCAACATAGTATGTCAGTGCTGTGAAACAGTAGGCAAGTGCTGCCAGACGGATGACCAGGGGCTCACAACATCAACTGAAAGTATAACAGCTTTCATTTACAGAAACTTGCCTGGCCTCCAATACACCAACTTCTTCTGCCTCAGCGCCTTCTTCCAGCATTTGGACACCCTCTATCCTGAGTCAAAACAGAGAATAGGACATGTTGAAAAATACTAAACGTTGCCTGAAACAAGCAAATGCAAGGAAACACAAAGAAACACAACGTACCTGACATGGTCTGACTCTTCTGTAAGGCTGGAAACTATAGGCTGTAGCGTTTGGAGGTGTTGCTTGTGGGGAGTAGAAGTTACTTGCTTGTTTTGATAGCTGTAGAGAAATAACATGCAAGAAATTTATATGGATCAAGAGTAATGCAAGAGAAACACAAAAGTAGACACAGTGGAAATAAAGGCACTATATAAACGTCACACAATCTAAAAAATGCATCTATGTTATACTAGAGAATTATCTGGTAAAAATAATTAGCAATGCAACATCAAATATAAAAAAACCAATAAAATGAAAAAAATAAATAAATGTGAAACACCAAACACAACACAATGTCCAATAGAAACACACAACAATAACAAAAATATCTTGTCATCAGATCAACTTCAAGATGTCAAGTTTATTGACAAACTGAGATTGTAACCTTCAAAGTTAGGTGCTTGGTGTTGCTGAAGTGAGCTACACACAGACCCTTCAGAACTAACTAAATAAACGTTACACAGAATTTTAAACACGCAGCAATCCCTGTAATTTTAGCTACACTCAGCGCAAGGTGCTATTGATAAGCAGGACTAGGAAGAGTTATAACTCAATGCACATTGCACACGGGTTTGGTTTTACTGATTATTCAGAGCAAGCAACACGATTGGACTTCTTTGCAATCACTGTATGACTGCAGTGATTCAATTTGTTGTCAATTTGTTGATTGACTCAACAAAAACACGAAAAAAAAAATCCAGTTTTTCTCTGAAACTATTACATAACAATCATCAGAAACTACTGTCACGTACATAAAAGCTGACACGATAATACCACAGTGATTCAGTATGACTGATCTTTCCACAGTACAAACCTACATATTTTTAAATCAGACTTGTATAGATATTTGGGGCTTGCAGTCACCGCATTACTTTTTCTTTAGACAGTACTTTTGAGTTTGTTGCATGGCTGGTCGGGTCAGTTTGGAACAATGAACTATCAAGCTGGTGGCTATTTATTGCTACCACGCACATTTCCGATAGATAACATTAGCATTAGCATGTTGATTTGAGCAGAGAAAGTTACTTACTAGTCCAGCAGAAATAGAGCCACGGCAGCATCGGTCGGAAATCCCTCCTCGTCTTTGAGCTCACGCCAGCGAGTGAAAGCCTGGCCGATGTTGATCCTTGACTGTCCTTTTATCCGGGTAGCCTCCCTTTTTCTTTTTTTGTCTCCTCAGACAAAACTTTTCGTTTCTTTTGTTGTTTTGGAGCTTCTGCCATGTTAGCAATAGTTGCGCGTAAGCGCTACACTGACTTCCGCCGCCTTTATAAGGAATCGAGAAAGGGGGAAGTGACGTATGCCGTAAAGCAGTCAGCACATTTGTAGTTGTTTTGTGTGGCAGGGTTCCTACCACCCTCCTCAAAGTTGCTTAGTCCCGGTGAAAGTGATACAGACCCCCTCCGGACAAAACAGAGGTGTCATTCTACTAGTTGTAAGTTGACGTTTAATCGCAAAAGTAATGAAAACATTTTATTAAGGCTGAAAAGTTACTTAGTGTTGGTTTAATAATGTTGCATTATGATGCCAGCGCGCGCAAAGACGCGCGGCTCTGTGGAGACTCTGCTCCAGCTGTGGTGACGGTGACTAACGCTGTTTTTCTGCTGACAGTCAGAGATCCTGAGATTCAGACATGAATCTAACATGTTTCACACCAGCTGGAGTTACATTAAAACGTGGAGGCAGATTATATTTCCTGTTTCAGGAGATTTTGATAACAGATTATTAAGTTGCTTTGCGAGATTGTGGAGTAAAGTTGATGCTGTAAAAGTACGTAAAAATCTGAATGCCGGAGAAGGTTTTTTAAAGGAATTATTGGAATGGTAGGATGTCATTTCGACCATAGGATGAAAAAATGCCAGAATGATGAGACGTTTAGTTGTTGCCATTTTGACAGTTGGGTCCATGTCGGAGTGGAGGAATGTCAGCATGGCATTGCCTCCCGAACCTTTGCTGTGATGTCGGTTGCAATTTTCCTGCATATGATCGATCTGGAAAAAAAACTGAAAACCGTCCGTTTTTGTTTTTATTTCTTTTTCCGTTTCCAACATGAAAACAAAATCAAGGGAGTCTTGTGTCAGAGGTAACCCGGAGGAGGCGGATGGCATGGATAGCAGCTGCAAGACGCACAGACATACATTTAGCTAACATCCCATCCTTCCTCGTGTGCTCTAGGCATTTTCATTCCGGTAAGTGCAAATATGTGTCATAATTGGACGATTACCTTCATACTTTCTCCCACTTTTCATTGAAATTGCCTGTAAAGCTCCTTTTTATTTTGTAACATAACCTCTGTATATAGTGCGGATAGCATGCTAACAGGCTACAAGGAAGCCTCATTCAAACACATGAATGGGACCCTGGAAAAGCACTAATGATGATGTTGTCTGAACCCATCAGTTTGCAGGCTTCCATTTCTTGGACCCAGCCGTTCGTAAACTGTTCATGAGCTTCCAGGGACGTGTAATTCCGAAACTGAGACGAAGTGTAGGCACTCACGCCACAGACCAAGTATGTGAAAATATTGGGGAATGTTCGAGGAAGCAGAAGATCAGGGTCACGGGTCCACTTTGTAGCCAGCATTTCATATGGATCCTTATCTCCGATTAACGCAATCTTCTCCAGATCGCGTCTCATTGCCTCGGGAAGAAGTTTATCCTGGTTCCGGTCTTTTCTTTCTTTTTAAACTTTAAGCATCCTGCCGTTTTCTTGTTCTCAGTCGGTCTCTCCGGCTGGCCTCAAAACATGGCAGCGGTGTGTTGTTTACCTCCCACAATGCATTGCGCTGTGACGTCGGTTCCCAAGCCCTATAAACTGTTATGGATAAAATGGGCGGGTTGCTAAAAACAAAGGAATGATGCTCAAATGAAGAATGGTTTGTCAGGGTTATTGGCTGTGCTGATAGTGACTGTTGAGCAATTGATGCAGTTCCACCGCCTCTCTTACCTCCCCTGATAGAAAATAAAAACTTAAAATCTGGTGGGGAAGCCTCAGTGAGGATAACTGGTGCATCAGTGCCAAGCCAGGTTTCAGTTAAAAAGAGACAGTCTATGTTATTATCTAAAATCAGATCATTAATGATAAAAGACTTGTTGGACAGTGATCTGACATTTAAAAGAGCCATGTTAAAAGATGCGGGTGAGTCCTGTTGTGAGATTATTGCTAAGGGTTCTGTAACACAAGTAGTGTGTATGGGATAGAGACATCTGACAGAGTTATGTGGATATGAATGTGTATATTGGTGATTTCTACTGGTGATGTGTACTGGTATGTGTTGTGTAAGAGGGGTTTTAACTGGTGAGGATGTGTTCTGGCTGGACCATCAATCAGAGAAAACTTTACAGGAGTGGAGGGTGAGCTCAATGTTCATAGCGAGAAGATGTGAACCTGTAGGATTGGGGTGAAGGCCGTCTGGGTTGAAAAGGTGTGGTCTATTGTAAAAGGTGGTGAAGTTGTCAATGTATGGAATATTGAAAGAGTGACAGTAATGTTTTAACCAGATATGAAGTGATCGGATGCGGCTGAACATGAAGTCTCCGTAACGGGGTGAAGGTAGTGGTCCAGAAATGATGCACTGTGTGTTTGGCTGTTGGATGTTGTGGATTAGGTTGATAAAATCGGCCTTTAATGATTCTGACTGTTGGGATTTGATATCATTTGTACCTGCATGTATAACCAGAGTGGAAGCTGAGGGATGATCCTGGAGAAGTTGGTGGGTGGAGTTGATGATGTCATTGAGTACTGCACCTGAGTGTGAAGATGTGTGGCACCTGTTGATGTGGACATGTCGAACAATGGAGTCTCCGAGGATGAGCACACGAGGACCGGGTCCAGGCTGTGAGAAAGGCCGCCTTGAAGGACCCGCGTCGCTAGGGACCCGGGCGGGGGAATCCGCGGCGGCGGGGGGAGCGACCGCGGCCCCCCTTGCAGAAAGCGTCGGGGTTGAAGAGGAGGCTCCAGCCCCGGCGGCGGCGGGGGGAGCGACTGCGGTCCCCCTTGCAGGAAGCGTCGGGGATGAGGTGGAGGGTCCTGCCCAAGCGGCGGTGGGGGGAGCGACTGCGGCCCCCCCTGCAGAAAGCGTCGGCGATGAAGAGGAGGCTCCAGCCCCGGCGGCGGCGGGGGGAGCGACTGCCGTCCTCCTTGCAGGAAACTTCGGGGATGAAGTGAAGGCTCCTGCCCGAGCGGCGTGTTCCCGGTCGGGATTGCGACGGCTCTCCCGGTGTCCCTTCACCGCGGCTTTCAGGAGCTGTCGCCGCTTCTGTGAGGAGCCCTTGGATGACCGCCAGGAACCAGCCGCTTTGCTCCGCATCGGAACACCAGCTGGTGCGATGCTGGTCAGCGCCGAGCCGTCGCCGACGTCACGGCTGGGCAGTGGAGCCGATGCCTCCTCCTCAGACGCTGGTGCGGACAGGACCTCAAATCGGTTCGTTAAAACCAGGCCAGATGTTTTCTTGGTGCGACAGGTTACCTCAGACCAGAGTGGCGGTTTTGGCGTTGAGCTGGAAGAAGGCCGGGGTGAGGTTGTTGGATCCCACGGCACGGTGTCCTGGAGGGCAGCTTTGAGTGATGCGATGCAAATAGACTGCTGGTGGGCCACGTCCAGCAGGGAATTGAGTAGTTCACTCTTGGATCGCAACTCTTCTGAAAGAGTCTTTAGCTTATAATTAGATTTTATTCCTTTTATAAGTTGGTCTTTTTTACCCTTTCTTCTTTTTATTTATTTATTTATTTATTTATGTTTTTAACTAGTTTATGGTTTTTATCATTCTGTTTTGATCACTGACTTCTTTTAACCAAGTGTATGATTTAAACTAATTCTTTTATGTACACTGGTCTTATTTGTTGTTCCTGTTTTTAGGTTGTCTGATTTTTTATTTATTTTAAGTATTTTTAATTCCTCCAGTGTTTTCCTCATGGGGTCCTCCATGTCGGGGCCTATGCCTGCTTCAGCGTTGGGGTCCGGCACTGCAGCCTAATAGCTGTGGTGTGGGCCAGGTCTGCCCGGATGTGAGTGGCTGCCTGTGGCAGCGACCTTTGTGGCAGTGAGGCGGGATGGGTCCTGATATGGATGGACCCCAGAATATCGTTCCTTCACCGGGTGCCAAGACATGTCTTCGGGATAGTCTGCTCTTGGGGGGAGGGTATGCATGTGTATGTGTGTTGTTTGACATAAACTTGGAGGACTGTTGATGTAATGTGTTGTTTTTAATATGTGAGGCACTTTGTAAAGCTGTTATGCATGAAAAGTGCTACATAAATAAAATTCGATTTGATTTATGTGTTAGTTACATACATACATGCTGTTGAGTGCACACTGAGGTGAAATAAGTAAGTGGCAGAGACAGTCAGAAAATGGCTGCAACATTCAGATTAGCTGATTTATACAATGGGGAGTGAATGGGCCAATTTAACTCTGGCATTGGGGGGGATGAGGTGGTGGTGTGGGGGGGGGGGTCAGAAAATTTTTGGGAGTGCTGATGTTAAAGGTATTCTGTGGTACTTTTGGTACAGACTATTAGATCTAGAAGACAATGTGCATTTGGACTTTAAAGGTATTTTGTGTTATTTCAGAGGTGTATTGACTGCAGTTTGAAAAATTGAACTAGTATGATTACCACATTCCAACTATTTTATTTGGTTTATCATATGGTAATTCTGTAATTGTAAATCTTTTGAAACTATATTGTCCATGATTTATTTCTTATATAAATCTGTAGACATACGCACATCACCAGGTGCAAGGCTTCTGCTGTAGTTATGTGAAATCAAAGAAAAAGCCTGCACACTTACTCCCAGCTGCATTTATTCCAACGTTTCGATCACATTGGATCTTCCTCAAGTCAAAGTTTTTCTGGGCATGCCCCTCCCATATATATAACATCTGCTCCCTAATTGGTCGGCTCATCCAAAGGGACACAGAAGGAGTTCGGATACAGATAATCAATATAACATCAATGGTCATACTGAACCACAACAACCTTAAGAGAATATATTTCATACATGAAAAACATATGAGCAAAATAAGGTAAGAAAGTTAAAAACATCAATCTCATATTAAGAAATATCTCATGTTACAGAAAGTGCTTAATATCATAATCTTGGTTAAGTCCATAAGGTGCCAAAGTCTTTAATGTAAAGATGTGGAAGCTTTCCTTTTGTAGTAGCAGTTTATTAATGTCCGCTCCTCGTCTTGGCAGTTTTACATGTTCAATTCCAACATACTTGAGCGAGGAGACGGGGTGCTGAGCTTCCTTAAAATGAGCAGCCACAGGGTTTCTTAGGTCTCCATTTCTGATGCTGCATCTATGTTCAGCTATTCGAGTTTTCAATGACTGTGAAGTTTTTCTAACATAACCCAGCCCACAGGGGCATGTGAGAAGATACAATTTTATGTTGAGCATGTGATTGTCCCCTTGATTTTGAATGTCCGTCCTGTTTGTGGATGAGAGTAGGTGTTACACTTGTAGGTGAAGTAACACTGTGTGCAGGATCCACATCTGTAGTTGCCTGGTGGTGGATCTAAGAAGGTACTGTTTCTTGGTGGGAACAGATCTGAATGGACCAACATTTGCCTTAGGTTAAGAGGTCGTTTAAAGACCACCTGTGGAGCATCTTTAAAAACATTTTTCAAGGATGGATCAGTACTGACGATGTGCCAGTGTTTTTTCAAAATGTTTTCAACATCCTTTCCTTGTGCAGAATATTTTAGGCAGCATCTTGGAGCTGCTGTTATCTTTCTGACCTTTTTGGTTTTAATACATCCCTCTTGTGTTGTGGAGTCAAATCTGTTTCTTGCTCCTTTTATCCACTCCTCCTTGTAGCCTCTCATTCTAAACCGATTTTCCAGTTCTTCTGCTTGCCTCACATAATCAGTTTGAGTAGTGAAGAATCTGCACTACCCAAACTGATTATGTTGTAGATATGGGAGGGGCATGCCCAGAAAAAGTTTGACCTGAGGAAGATCCGATGTGAACGTTGGAAAAGTGTGCAGGCTTTTTCTTTGATTTCACATGATTTATTTCTTAAAATTGAATCTGAGCAGTAGCAAAAGGGTATTTTAGTCGTATAATACATGTTTTAAAGGAGCCCTATCATGAAAAATAGACTTAAGAGCTTTTCAGCATGTTTGTGTTATTTCCTCATTAAAAAAAAAAAAAACTTCATTTAAGTAGTTTTTTTCTTCATTTGTGCATATTTGAGTAATATATATGAATATTCAGGCCAAGCTCTAGCTTCCTTAACATAACTGACTGACACCGGTATACGCAATGAAGTGGCACCAATCACGAAGCGTCAAATACACATGCGCAGCATCGTAGCAAGACGCCTTCTTTGTTCCACAGAAACTCAAAGAGAATCCTAACCTATACACACTCTCTGAGGAAGAAACTAACAGCCTGCAGGAAGATTTCCTCAGAGACAGGCAGCCATCAGTTAACGGATGTTTGCTCCAGAGTTCAGGAGATTTTTTTGATTTTTTTTTTTTAAGCTCTAGAGGACTGCAAGTTGGGAAATATGTGGTTGCGTTCAGCGTGGGAGTTTATTTGTTGTACTGGACGAATCGACTTGCCAGAAGTGGTTGTATTTTATCATCAGGAGCAGAAAAAAAAAACCTCAACTTTGTGTGTGAACTTCACTCCTGACAACTTCACGAATCTCGGGCAGTAAAATTGTTTATTTTTTTCTCGGAGATTACGACTGAAACCTGACACAGTTCCCACTATAAAAATGCCTCATGGACTGACAACAGCACCTGTGAGTGAAAAACATCTCTCAGCTCAGTGCATAGTATTAGCTTTTGATTTGTTTGCTAATTTACTTGCTTTTCAGGATCTCTGTAGTACTGCTTGTACTTCAAACTCCATATCAGACTCTGGGTCGAGTGCATACAGCTCCATACCAGGCTGCTCCATTTTATTCCGTCGATCGGAATCCGATTATCCATCAATGTTCACAAATAACATCCATGTGAGTGCTAAAGCTGCCGGTGTTAAAAACAATTCTGTGACCCTTCAGAACGGTGTTGTTTTCGTTATCGATGACAAAATCATTTCGTTGACCCCCTTTTTTTTTAAGACGATGACGAGCTAACCATGTCTCTATGACGATTAAAACATGACGAGACGTGTAAATCTTTGTTGACGAGACGAGACTGGACGAAAATGTTAATCTCTGGTCTGTCAGACATTCATAATCCAGGAAATGTCCAGCAATTCTGCATTAATCTGTCTGCCAAAAGTTAAAAAGTAGTTGCATCCTTAGCAATTTGCATCCACCCGAACCGAGACCCGTGAACCGCGGCTCTCTCTGTTAAACCTGACCTACACGTCGCACATTAATATCCTATATTCACAGTAGCCCCTTCCTTTTGCCACGTAGGGGCTTTATCTATTTGATTCAGAGATTCCAGCTTTAAAGATCATCATCCCTGGTTGTAACTGTGTTCTCTGTTCCTGATCACCAGCAGTGCCTCTGCCTGATCTGGAAACGATTCCAGCAGCTGATGTTTTAAACACTTCATGTCCAACAAAAAAGAAACACTGCAACCCGCCCTAACTACAGAGATATCCGCCCACACCTGAACCCGGATATTAATCTTTGTCATTTCTATCTGCTAAACAGCGTTTTTGCGGGTTACCGTCGGGTATCCGAACTGTTGCAGGACTCTGGTGCACACACCTGCGGTCAGACACGCGGTTGCTTGGCTGCATTGATTAGAAACGGTGGGAAGTTCATCTCTTTTCAGAGAGCCGGCCTTTTTGATTCAGTTCCCAAAGAAGAGCCGGCTCTTTCGACTCCCAAATGGGTCTCAATTTAAGATATTTACAGCCCTATATTTTTCCTTAATTTTGTAATAAATTAATGGTGGTGTGTGTTCAAAATTTTTTTGCATTCAGTATTTTTATGAGAAGCCTTAAAATTCTGTGTATTTAATTCTATATTAAACTTTTTGTTTATTTGATAGGGACAGTATATTAATGAATATATGTAGCAACAGAGGTAAACATGTTGGATTATCATTAGCAAGCTAATTAGCATCAGCAATCCCTTGGCAGGTAAAGAAAAGATACACGATACAGTAAAACAACAAAATTAAACTTTCAGGTGTGGTGGAAATTCTAATAAAGACCCAGATGAGGTGATCTTTGCAGAATATAAAGTTTATTTTACAACCAGGTTGGAGATGATGCACGCAATCAGATTGTGAGCACCCTCTGAAGAAATACTGAAAGAACATGTCTTTTTATCCAGTGGCAGAGAGAAAGGCTGGAAACAGGGAACTGTTGCTGTCACAGTTGACATTGACATGAATCAGACATCCTTATCTGAAGCTGTATGTGCTATGCGCTCACACATCTAACTAGCAAACACATATCATAACTTCAGACATTCAAGGCCAGTTCAGAAGGAGAACACCTGCAATCTTATCATTAGCTGAACCCTGAAAAGAGAACATTATACTCATATTTCATATGGGTGCAGAAACGACAAGGTGAAGGTATGTGCTGCAATTAAAACTAAAAATACACAAATATACTTGCTCAGGAGTATAAACTCAATGTGCTCATAATAATAGCAGTGTGATTATAAAATTTCCATTACACTCCTCCCTTTTGATTACATGTTAATCACTCAATATAGAAATTTTAACAAAAAGGGTAACTCAGAATAAATGCAGAATAAATGCAGACCACAAACTCAAAATCTAGAGATCAAATGTGGATAACATCAGGAGGAAATATGCCCTCAAGAGAGGGTTGAACATCACCCCCATCACACTTCACACAGTGGAGACCTCGAGAGAATCAAGTTTGAGGTCAAAAACAGAGTAAGAACCGCGGGGGTCATAGGAGAGAGGAAGATGAGGACCGTCAGACCAAAGGCCATGAACCCCAGGAAGCAGGTGACGTCGCGGCGGGGCTTGTAGCGTCTCAGCAGAGTAGAACGCAGGATGGTAGCCAGGATGGTATCAGGCCAGCCAGGCAGGGAGTGGCAGCCTAAGTCGGAGGCGGCTGGGCTGGAGGGCCCAGCTCCGGAGGCGTCCCCTTGAAGATCTTGCAGTGGCTGGCGTGGATCCAAGTCGCCCTCTCCGAGATTTTGATGGAGGTGTGAGTGACCAACAGGACTTGGAACGGTCCCAGCCAGCGCTTCGCTTTCCACGACTTCCTGCGGAAATCCTTCACCAGAACCCATTGACCTGGTTTGATGGGATGCAGCGGTCCTGAAGCTGGTAATGGAAGGGCAGCCTTCACTGACGCGTGTGTCTGTGAAAGAAAACGAGAGAGATTATGACAATATGCCACCATGTCACTAGCACAACAATCAGGAGAAAGAGAATGTCCCGGACGAGGCTCCCCACCCAGAGAGGGTGGACGTCCGAAAAGGATCTCAAACGGGCTCAAGTTAGCTCTGGCCCTTTTTCGCATGCGGAGATACATGAGAGCAAGAGGAAGTGCGTGTGTCCATGACAACCCCGTTTCCTGACATATCTTGGCCAGCTTATTTTTCAGTGTGGAGTTTTCCCGCTCAACAGCGCCTCCAGACTGAGGATGATAAGCACAGTGTGTTTTAAGTTGAAAACCAAGCTTTGAACTGATCTCAGTCAGGGCCTGATTGACAAAATGTGTGCCATTATCAGAATAAATCCTAGTTGGCAGACCCCAACGGGGGAAAATGTCACTGACCAAAACTTTGGCAACTGCCCCCCCATCAGCTCTCCTCACCGGAAAGGCTTCTGGCCACTTTGAGAAAAGATCCACTATCACTAGACAGTATTTCTTTCCCTCTGAAGGAGTCAGTTCGATGAAATCCATCATGAGGAATTCGAAGGGGAGGGTAGGCTGAGGGTGAGCTGCTCTTCCAACAGAAACAGCACGTGAGATGTTGTGATTAGCACACACAAGACAAGAGTTACAAAACTTCTCTGCAGCAACAGAAAAACCTTAATGGGATCCCTCCCTTTTGTGTGTGCTGAGCACTTAATGACAGCCACAGCTTTTGGTTCCAGCACCGCTTCAAGCAGGTCTGCTACATATTTGGAATTCAGAATCGGCTTCCCATCTGATTTTAGGAAATTACGATTTTTCCACAATTCACCAAAATCATGCACAACACCAAAAGCATAACGACTGTCTGTGTAAATGTTAACCGTTTTGTCAGCTGCCAATCTGCATGCAGAGGCAAGAGCAACCAATTCAGCTGCCTGAGCAGAGAGATGACTTGGAAGGGAGCCAGAAGAAAGGACAGCTGAATGAGAGCAAACAGCATAACCCTCACGGTTAACTCCAGTTTCACTCCGTGAGGATGAACCGTCCACAAACAGTTCCATGTCTGCATTCTGTAAAGGGATGTCAGAAAGGTCAGGGCGGGGCGAACACACTTGATCAATAACCTCAATGCAGTCATGATGTGTCTCTCCGTCAAGTTCAGTAGGCAAAAGTGTGGCAGGATTGAGTTGGCCACAACGACGAATTTCAATGTTGGGTAATTCCAAGAGAATAGTGGAATACCTCAACCAACGTGCAGCAGAAAGGTGTGATGTCTTCTGCTCCAGCAAAATCATTGCTACATTATGAGGGACAAACAGGGTGACATGAGAATACCCCACAATGTCTCGTGAAGCTAGAACAGCTTTCTCTGCTGCTGCCACAGCTCTAAGGCAACTCGGTTGGCCCTGTGCCACAGCATCCAACTTGGATGAAAAATATGCGACTGGGCGCAGCTTGTCACCATGTGACTGTAGCAAAACAGAAGTCATAAAACCAGATTTTTCAGCAACCATCTGAACAAAAGGGCGTGAAGCATCAGGAAGCGCCAGGGCAGGGGCTGACTGCAGGGAGCGCTTTAAAGCCACAAAAGCAGACTCTGCTTCAGGAGTCCAGGAAATGTGATCAGAAGCAGCCAGATTCTTACCATGAATCAAAGAAGAAAGGGGAGACTCAATTTCAGAATAATTAGGGATGAAAGCACGACAATATGATGTCATTCCTAAAAATGACATTAATTGTTTTTTTTGTGATTGGCTTAGGGATATTCTGAATGGCTGCAACTCGAGATGTAGAGAGGGAATGAGACTGAGCAGAGATCACATGACCCAGAAAAGTGACAGTAGGTTTAACATACTGTAACTTAGACAAACTAGCTTTGTAGCCTTTAGCATGGAGATGAAGAAGCAATTTAAGTGTTGCATCTGCACACACAGCTTCTGAAGGGGCACAGATCAACAAATCATCAACATACTGCAACAATGCCACCTTTTCTGGCAGAATGAGATCAGACAAGGAGTCTCTGAGAATCCCATTAAACAGAGATGGACTGTCAGTGAAACCTTGAACCAACCTTGTGGAGGTGTAAAGTTTGCCATCAAATTCAAAAGCGAACCAAAATTGTGAATCCTTAGCTACTGGAACTGACAGAAACGCATTTGACAGGTCCACACAGCTAAAGAATCGAGCACTTTGGGGAATTTGACCCAAAATCGTGGCAGGATTGGGAACGACTGGAGCACGCGGGACAACTGCGCGATTTACGGCCTTCAAATCCTGCACAAAACGCCATTCATCAGGCACACCAGGACCACGAATCTTTTTCACAGGAAAAAGAGGTGTGCGGACCGGTGAATCAGGGCAAGGTGCCAAGATACCTCGGTCTAAGTAGGTCTGAAAAACAGGACGAATACCAGCCAAAGCTTCAGGTTTGAGTGGATACTGTTTTTGACAGGGTCTGTAAGTAGATTTAGGTGTGATAACAACAGGCTCACAATCTTTAACCAGACCCACATCGAACTTATCCTTTGCCCATAAATCAGGAGGAATTTTCTCCATGACTTCTGAGGGAAGAGGGGAGGGTGAGCTGTCTCCTCTCCTCTCCACAGAAGCACAGAGCAAGCAGGGTGACGTCATGTGCAATGTTCGTGTGCTGTGCAGAATAGACTGAAAAGCAGTTCTGTATGCATGCAGGCTGGGTGAAAACATCACAGCTGTGTCCTCAGTGGTTTGCCAATCTGAGGTTGCCTGACAATTACTCAAAAACTGGCCAGTTTGTTCCCATTGTGCATCATGAGGTTTGGAAAGAGAAATGTGAGGTGGTGTATGCATACGAAAAACTCTAGTCTGATCAGAAGTCAAAGTCACATCCAACACACAAAACAGGTCAGTCCAGTATAATGATGTGGTGGTAAGTTTATCATTTCTGACTCTGTACCACAGTGTCTCAAAATCAGGATCCGGACCAGACTCAGAGTAGTGCGCTGTACAATGGAAGCCTTCCCCAGACATCAGCTCTGCTGCAGGAGACACACGAGCACGGGCCTCAGAGCAGAGCTGATCCGGGATGGCACCTCCGCCCAGATGCCATTCGTAGACATACACAGGCGTGGTAGATTCAAAATTAACAAAGCAAAAGTCATGAGCTTCCTCTCGTGATGGCATTTTGACCTCCAGACCATTTGGCGTTGATGTTAAAGTAATGTTTAGAGCCAAAATCAGGTCTCTTCCCAACAAATTTAGAGGGCAGAGGTGAGACAAGAGGAAGCTGTGTTTGAAAGTAGCCCCACATTCAGTGAGGCATGTCAAAGGTTTTGTAAAATATTCTCTCTGAGTATGTCCCGAAGCTGACACAGAAAGGAGTGAACGTCCTCCATGCTTCAGAGGAGGATTAAAAGTCGAAGACATTAAAACAGAATTTGCTGCCCCAGAATCCACTAAAAAGGGGATCCATTGACCTTTAACCTGGAGTGACATCATTGGAAGATTTTTGTAAGCCTCAGCAGTCAGATGAACATAACTGCCAGTCTGTGGTGTTGTTTTGTGTTCTAAGTGTGTGATGGCCTCTGTAAGCAGAAAATGTGTATCAGTAGAAGCAGGCGCCACTAAAATTTTTTCAGAGTGTAGCAGTGTGTGTGTGTCAGGTGGAATCTCACGCCCCTCATCTGCTGCAGGAAAGATTCCTGAAGATCCGGGATCCAGGACTCCCTCCACCTCAACTCCCCATCAGTCAGCCTGGGCTGGAGCCGGTGCTCTGTCAGGGTTTCGTGGACAGTCGCGGCGAAAGTGTTCAGTCGAGCCACAAATATAACAGTGGTTCCCGTCTCCTGGTTGTGCAAATCTCCCCCGAGCGCGGCTTCTCCACCTCCCTCTGCCTCGGGGAGGAGGAAGGAAAGTTCCAGTCACTGATTTGAGCATGGTGAGAGAGGCCTTCTGTAACGTAGCCTCCTCTCGTGCAGTTTTCTTGGCTTTGCGATCTGATAACAGCTCAGTCACAATTTCTGGAATCTGCTGACTGGGTAAGCAGAGCTGGAGATCGCTGCGCTGCGGTAGAAGAATCAGGCGGTGATGACACAGGAGTAGGCTGGCTGGTAATCCCCCCAGAACCAGGCAGGTGGGAAGAGTCTGGGTCAGTTGGTGCCGCTCTAGCTGGGTCCCCCTGGGATGGCAGCCGGCGTGATGAGGGGGGAAGATGTGGGAAAGAGTCCAGGTCCTCGCAGATCTTCACAGCAGCCAGATCCTGAATAACACCAGAATATGGAGAGTGGGGTGAAGTTTCACGCGACTTACTATATGTGTTATCAGTACATCTATAAGGAGGGGGTGCAGGAGCAGAAGCATTGGGCCCCACAGACATGTTGTCTGTGCGACCTGCAACCTCTCCACTAAAATCTGCACTCCCACTAAGCTGAGTAAAATTAGCTTTCCTCTGTCTGCTGTCACATTCAGATTTCCAAGCTTGTAAAGCAGCCTCTCTTTTCTTTAAATCAGCTAGCTCTCTGTCTTTAGCTCCTTTCTTCTGTCTTTTTTTCTTATGCTTCTCATGCATCTGTTTCTTCAGCTTATCAAGCTGGTTTGGACTCAGACTTCCTCCTTCAGGAAAGTCATATTTCCGAGACCATTCTTTAAGGAATTGAACACTGTCAAACCCATATTTTCTAATCATGTCCCGACAAATGGGAGAGTCAGGGAGTGGTGAGGCAAGCTTTGTGGATCCGGATCCCATTTTACAGTTAGAACGTCTTCTAACTGGCCTTTCTGCCTTCTGGTGAAAAGTGCTAAAATACCGTCACTGTTAAGACTTTTATTTTATTGACAGCGGGTGTTAACTAAGCCTAAGAAAACTCACCCTAAAGCCTCGAGTCACCACCCCTAAGTACTCCCATAAGGGGTATTTAAATTAAAGAAAATGTCCAGTTTCCTTAAAGAAGAGTAAGGGGAAAAAAAGAAATGTATTAATGAACCAGTAAATCAATTTGCAAATTTTGGAAGCAAGATCTCTCACCGGGTGTAATGGCAGGGAAAAGCTCCCAGCCAGGTCCCAAGATTTCAGCGCGCACGCCGTGGACGAAGGAGGCCAGGCTTCCACACTAAGCGCGTGTGATGAAGTGAGTTGTCGACAGATTCCCAGGTCCCGCGTCCTCGACGCCCGTCGTGAAATCCTGTTCGTAGACGCCAAAATTGTGGTGGAAATTCTAATAAAGACCCAGATGAGGTGATCTTTGCAGAATATGAAGTTTATTTTACAACCAGGTTGGAGATGATGCACGCAATCAGATTGTGAGCACCCTCTGAAGAAATACTGAAAGAACATGTCTTTTTATCCAGTGGCAGAGAGAAAGGCTGGAAACAGGGAACTGTTGCTGTCACAGTTGACATTGACATGAATCAGACATCCTTATCTGAAACTGTATGTGCTATGCCTCACACATCTAACTAGCAAACACATATCATAACTTCAGACATTCAAGGCCAGTTCAGAAGGAGAACACCTGCAATCTTATCATTAGCTGAACCCTGAAAAGAGAACATTATACTCATATTTCATATGGGTGCAGAAACGACAACTAAAGGTATGTGCTGCAATTAAAACTAAAAATACACAAATATACTTGCTCAGGAGTATAAACTCAATGTGCTCATAATAATAGCAGTGTGATTATAAAATTTCCATTACACAGGTGTCATGTGGTTATAATACAAAACGACACAATGCACTCCTCTCACCACAAACTCCTGTGTTCACTTGGAATGAAACATAGCCTTTCTTTCTGTTTTCATATATTTGTACAAACCTATATGCTCTCTTCTGGGGCGACGTCATGAAATGGGCGTAAAACATATTGCAATTGGATGAGAGCTTCGTTGTTCAGTACGGTCAGCCATCTTACTTCCATGTTGGAAATTATACACAAAAAAAGCCTAATATTTAACAATAAATTAGTTTCTATAGTAACATTTATGATCGAGGTATTGTATATGCAAGCATATTAAAAGTGACTTTCAAGAAGTTCTGAGGAAGAGAGGTGAACATTTTTCTGCTGTGTGATCACGAAATCCAGCCTGATCTTTCTTTCCCATTTCAGTGTTCCTGCAGAACTGCAGCAGTTGTTGGACATTACTAAGTGGGATCCCTGTAAATGGAGTCTGGACAAGCGAGACCAAGAGCCTTGCCAAATAAAGGTGGAACCAGAGAAACTGCTGCCAAATCAAGATGTGATGGAAGCTGGAATGACATCAGGCTACATGGGTCAGATGTAAACCGTAATATGAAGTGTAACACTGTCAAACAATCCCTGAGCAGCTCTGAATATGGAGAAGAGTTTTCAAGAGTTAAGAAGCACTTAAGAGAAACCTCGTTGAGCTGTTCTAAGAAATATTTTAAAGCAACACAAAAAATAAATTTGAAGGAAATGGTTCACACGAAGAAAGTCACAGTTAGATGTAGCATTTGTGGTGAAATGTGTAATCATAAAGTAGATCTTAGGAAACACATGAAAATCCACACAGGAGAGAAACTTTTCAGCTGTGATGAATGTGGACAAAGATTTAGTCGAAAGGCAAACTTGAGCCAACACAGGAGAGAAACCATTCAGCTGTGATGAATGTGGACAAAGATTTAGTCAAAAGGGAAACTTAAACATACACATGAGGGTCCACACAGGAGAGAAGCCATACAGCTGTGATGATTGTGGACAAAGATTTAGTCAAAAGGGAAACTTAAGCAAGCACATTAGAATCCACACAGGAGAGAAGCCATTCAGCTGTGATGAATGTGGACAAAGATTTAGTGGAAAGGGAAGCTTAAAAACACACATGAGAATCCACACAGGAGAGAAACCATACAGCTGTGATGAATGTGGACAAAGATTTAGTCAAAAGGGAAGCTTAAACGACCACATAAGAATCCACACAGGAGAGAAACCATTCAGCTGTGAAGAATGCAGGAAAAGATTTAGTGTAAAGTCACACTTTAACCAACACATGAGAATCCACACAGGAGAAAAACCATACAGCTGTGATGAATGTGGACAAAGATTTAGTCAAAAGGGAAGCTTAAACGACCACATAAGAATCCACACAGGAGAGAAACCATTCAGCTGTGAAGAATGCAGGAAAAGATTTAGTGTAAAGTCACACTTTAACCAACACATGAGAATCCACACAGGAGCAAAACCATTTCCCTGTGAGGTTTGTGGTGAATTATTTAGATGGCGAAATAGATTAAAGGGACACATGCTTGTCCACACAGAATGAAGACAACAAAGCTGAAGATTTTGCTGGAAATTTCTAAATAATGTGTCTCGTGTAGATAGACGTGTGGTAGAACTTCAGGGGCAATTTTTCCATGAAGGTCTCTGAGGAAAGAATCACCTGGAGACCTCAGACAAATTGACCTCTTTCTCATGCAATAAAGCCAGTGTCAGTTCACACATCATACACATTTTCTCTCATTTAAACTACTATGATCTCCCACATACAAATAATCTCTCGTGTAGTACTATGAGCTCATGCACACATGGGTTTTGCATACATTACTGTTATCACTCATTAAAATGGGTATAGGATGTATTTATAATCTTGCTGTTTTCTTTCATAATAGTAAGAATGTTCTTTTTGTCAGACATCTTGAATCAGATCTTACCTTTCTGACACTTTCGGCTGTCACTTAAAGGAATAGTTCACCCTCAGAAATTTTTTACTTTATTTTCCACTTACCCTGATGGTGAGCAAGTCTCTGGAACACTTTTTTAATATGTCAAATGCAGCTGGAGATCAGGACGACTTCTCGTCTCCCCCCAATGGAGTTTGCCAGGGTCCGAGCCAAAAAGGTCCATAAAAGTCCACAAAAAATTGTGAAAAACTTATGAAATACTCGTACCTGGTCACGTCTGTCTTGTCTGGGTATAAGGTGTCTTGGAATAATGGATGTTTTAGTCGCATGTATGTTTGAATTTAATACCTTTTTTAAATTTCAGATGTTGGACGTGTGTGTATGTGGGACTTTAATTTATGTGTATTTTCAAGTGATTATAGTCATATAAACATGTCAGAGAGTAAGAGTTTAGCAAGCTTTTAGTCTGATACAGCCCCTCATAGAGGACCTTAAGAGTCCATGAGGGCTTATGATGTAAAGCAGGTCACATAAATAAGAAGGCCAATGAACATCACAACATTTTTGACTAAAAGAACCTTAAAATCAATCTTTAAAGGATCAGGATTGTACTGGTGTCATGTTTTTCCCTCTGGTCCTCATCAAAACACATTCTGGGGTAATTGTAGATTACCCCAGAATGTGTTGACTTTTTAGGAGAATCAGAGAAACCAGATTACATCACAGAAACTGGATCTACTAGAAATAAAAGCATGCATTAATACCTCCATGCTAGCTAGAGAGAGGAATGGCTGGACTATTGTGATGTTTAAGATGATAAAATCCTGTCTTTGTGACATTTCTAATATGTGGAATAAAATCCAGCTCAGTCTTTAAGATAAATTTGACCTGACTTGAATCCCTGTCTGCTCATCCTGGCTTTTTTTGTCAAGAGTTTTTGTGTCTGCGTCCTCCACTCTTACGTCATCTAACTTCATGACTTATAAATCAAATATAATCATTTTATATTTTCCTTTTTTATCTACTCATTTATGAACTGTAACTGTTTTCTGTTTCTAATGTAACCATTTTTCTGTTAATATTTTTACAAGTGCTTGATAGAAAATATGCAGCATTTAGTTTGACATTAGACCTTATTTTCTTAGAAATATTATGTAACACCTTTATGAAGAGTCACCAGGTTTGAATCAAGAACACAGAGGTGAGAAGAGAAAGTGAGAAAGACTGAGCAGAGTATTGTCAAAAGAATTGGTCAGGAAAAGAAAAATTCAGAGTCAAGAATAGGATGTGACTTGCTTGCTGTGCAGCTGTGTGCTCTGTATTGTTCTGATTAACACATAATCTGAAAGTCCTTTGTCCAGAGTGTCCTTGCTGATGTTTTCAGTCATTGTATGAACTTTATTTGTGACCAAAAAAATCAATAAAACTATAGACCTTAAATTAGGGGTCTAGAAAAGGCAACAGTTTCCAGTTTAATTGTGGGGGGTCCTGTTTAATGGGCTCCACTGGGATCAATGGAGAAGTACGGGTACTGGGGGCTGGTCAGGAGGTCAGGGTCCACATCCAGAGTGACCCCTTCCCGTCTTCCCAGATCCCAGAACAAGTGACTGAACAGGTTTTAATTGGTGTAGTTTAGTCAACTTTCCTCTGGTAAACAGAAAGTGGTCTGCAGGACACCTTGTTGGGATTTCTTGAGATAAAGTCCTGACTAGTCAGTGTCAGACCGTGTCATTGGCCGTTTTGTGTATTTCTACAGGTAAGTCCCATTGAGACACACAGTCTCTTTTGCAAAGGAGATCTGTTTCCCAAACGTACATGTCTTTAGATTGTGGAAGGAAGCCGGAGTACCCGGAGAGAACCCACACATACACAGGGAGAACTTGCCACGGTTCCAACCCCTCCAGTGGTGAAAGTAAGATAACATTCTTGCAGGAACTGTGCAACTTGGGGGTCTTTTTAAGCTTGAACGCTTTGTGCCCTCGTATCATCCCAGGAGCATGCTTTTTTCTGACTGATTTTGTTTAATCTTGTTCACATTCATAAGTGCATAATGTAACATATCAGACACAACATGTAATATATGGCAGGTTATAGACCAGTGGCGTTGCCAGCCGATTTTTCCGGGGCTTCAGCCCCGGATGTTTTGAGTCTAGGTCCGGGTATGAATTTACTGTTTAACCATCTTTTCCTGAAAAAAATCAGATGAAATCTCAAATGACCAGCCTCCTACCAGCACTTGAACGCACCATGAATGTGCGACGGTTTAGCCTAGCTCCCGTTGGTGTGGTGTGTGCATGAGCATGTGTGTGTGAAGTCCGATTAGCCCCCCATTGGGTGTCAGACGAAGCTAAAGTAAGTTTGTCAGCTCCTTGTGCGCATGTGCAGAGGAGAGCAGAAGTCACATGAAAGCAGATGATGAGGGTGGAGATGTACAGAAAATATAAGAGAAAGCAGCAGTTACATCCTCAGCTTTTCAGCAGGAAAGTCAAAGGTAAGATATCACAGTGCTGACTCTTTTTTTCTCCTTAAAAACAATATGAAAAAGTCAACATGAACCCCCCCAACATAAAAAACGAGGCTGAAGTTAGCAGCAACTCCTTTCCCAGCTTCTGTTTTCGATTTTGGCTTAAAGGGCAATTCCACTCAAATAATTTTGTACTGAGAACATTTAACTCGGTCCTGTGTAAAAACTACAACACGTAGACTTTTCATTAAAGAACAGTTTCTGATTTATGAAACCTATAAATGAGGAGAAAATGAGAACAAATGAGAAGAAAACAAACGAGTAGGAGAAAATGAGAACAAATAAGGAGAAGAGAACAAATAGGAGAGAACTAATTAGGAAGAAAAAAAGAGCAAATAATGAGATAAGAGCAGGTGAGAAGAGAACGTGATGATGAGGAGGGTCAGTGATGAGTCAAAGAGGAGACAAAGGTGAATACTGTATGAACTGTTCAGCGTGAGTGCAGTGCATGGGTTTTAGCAACATACAGGACTTTCTCAGAAAATTAGAATTCATGATGTTCTAATACACTGCCTGGCCAAAAAAAAAGTCGCCACCTGGATTTAACTAAGCAAATAGGTACGAGCCTCCTATTGGATGATTACTGCATGAGCGATTATCTTTCAGCTGGAACAAGTTATTTAACCCCAACTGGTGCAATGATTTGCTTCTCATTTCCTAAATAATCATGTGGAAAGACACATCCATGCTCTTGGAAAAGATGTTAGTCTGTTTGAGAAGGGTCCAAATATTGGCATGAAACAAGCAGAGAAAACATCTAAAGAGATTGCAGAAACTACTAAAATTGGGTTAAGAACTGTCCAACGCATTATTAAAAACTGTAAGGATAGTGGGGAGATGAAATGATGCACCCATCATGCCTAGTGCTACTGTACAAGCCTGTGGGGACAGTGTTATGATCTTGGGCTGCTGCAGTTGCTCAGGTCCAGGTTCAGCAACAGTATGAGCTCAAAGAATGAGGTCAGGTGATACCTGAATATACTGAATGAGCAGGTTATTCCATCAATGGACTTTTTCTTCCCTGATGGCACAGGCATATTCCAAGATGACAATGCCAGGATTCATTGGGCTCAAATTGTGAAAGACTGGTTCAGGGAGCATGACACATCATTTTCACACATGGATTGGCCACCACAGAGTCCAGACCTCAACCCCATTGAGAATCTTTGGGATGTGCTAGAGAGAGCTTTGTGCAGCGGTCAGACTCTACCATCATCAATGCAAGATCTTGGTGAAAAATTAATGCAACACTGGATGGAAATAAATCTTTTGACATTGCAGAAGCTTATCGAAACAATGCCACAGCGAATGCGTGCCGTAATCAAAGCTAAAGGCGGTCCAACAAAGTATTAGAGTGAATGACCTTTTTTTTTTTGGTGGCGACTTTTTCTTTGGCCAGGCAGTGTAGTTTGAGATAGGATATTTGAGTTTTCTTAAGTTGTATGCCATAATCAGCAATATTAAAACTATAAGGGCTTGCAATATTTCAGCTGATTTGTAATGAATCCAGAATGTATGACATTTTCATGTTTTTTTTTTTTTATTTCATCCTATCTCAAAATATTAGAATATCATGAATTCTAATTTTCTGAGACAGTCCTGTAATGGTCAACATTTCATTGCTGATTTTGTGGTTAATTTTTTTTTTTAAAATCAAAATGACAATTTATCCACTCCATTATGTCTATTACCGCTTCTAAAACACATTTTTGTAACGAAAGCCTAGAGAAAAGCTCATCTAATTTTTTCAAATTTACACCTGGTGCGACTGCGGGCTAAGCCCAGGTTGTCCTTAGAGGCTGGAGACTGCATTTATTTCCAGGTTAAGTACTTCTTTAGGAGAGAACGACAACTTCAACATAACTGAAGTTTTTTCTCTGTTGTGAGAAAGAACACATTGAGTTTCCTCACTTCCATTTTTATTTGTTTGCCGAAGGACTTGCCACACTTAAGCCAGGATCAAACTACACGACTTTTTTCATCGTTCACGATGGTCACTATGTCAGATTAACAGAAATTGTGTCATAAAATCGGACGGTGTCGTGTTACTCGCGAGTGATCACACTACAAGAATGACATCAGACAGACAACCGTCTGATCATCGCGTGGTGTCGCAAAAGACGACACGAAACGGGAGGCGGGACAAGCAGCTGTCAATCAGTCACTTGGTTTGGAGCCTCTGAATTGAATGTTTGGATCACTCATGAAATGGAAAGTGGACGGAGACATCAGTTCCCTCCATTATTGTGACCAACATGAACTGTTTGTGTGTATTCTGCCTGTTCCAGTTGTTCTGTGGAGCCTGTTTCCATGGTAACGCTTCCTGTTCCAGTTGTTCTGTGGAGCGGGTTTTCATTTGTAACTAAACAGGATTAAATCCACGATGCGCACAGAAAGACTCGCTGCTCATCTTTGAAAAAGAGCTTTGAAAGAGAGAAACTGGGCTCTGATCAGCGCCGTTGCTTCCACCAGGTGCATCACGCACCGCGCGCAGGACGCCCGGTGCCAAGCGAAGCCAAAACCATCAGTCTGACCACAGTCTGCTGCTACGAGAGCAAAGTCCAGCCGACCCAGTGACGCTACTTTTAAAAAACTGCCATAAAGTGAAATAAAGTGTGTTGTTCTATACAAACGCATACGGGTGCTCACGTCATTCATTGAACTCCATCAGTCCAGAGCGCACGCTGGAAACCATGGCAACCACATGAAATCACACACGCATGATAAACTGAGAGCTGCGCAGCAGCAGCATCGCTGTGTCTTTATTCTGCATCCAGTGTTCAGATGGTTAATTAGCTTTGATGATCACGCGTAATGTGTATAGTTATGGCTGAGTGCACGAGTACGTGCATGAGTGTCATATTTGTTCATCTCATTGAGCGCAATGTCTGTTATGTTGCAGTGTTTTTATTTAAACAAAGTGATTTTTCTGTGCCTTTGTCATTGATTTATTTGAGAGCGTCACATTCGTGCACGTTTGGACCTGCTGTGAACTACTGTTGACTATTACTATTACTGATAGAACGCACACATCGTGTGGTTATGTTTCAAGTTAATAAAGTAATGTTATTCAAGAGAGATACACCCTTTTGAATGTTCGTGGAGATTTAACACTGTTGAAAATAAATTTGGCACACCCAGTCTTGCTTTTCTTTTTTTTCTGGAGTAAACTGATGCCACAGCTCCATAAATCTCTCCTCCGTTCCACCAGAGAGCGGCTGCGTCTCTCCTCCTTTCCTCCATTGTTGTTTGTGCACCGGCGCACCTGAGCGTCTCTCTGGTAGAAGCAAAAGGCGCACTGTCCTCCTATTGGTCAATATGAAGGGACATGTCGTGGGACGTGTCACACTAGACGGACAAAACCAAAAAATTCTGACACGCCAGTCTTTCTGCGTCGCGGTCGTGGAGCGTCGCAGACGCCAAATCGCCAATCGCTGATTGTGTCACATTACACTGAGCGAAGACACAACGTCCTGCGACCCGACAACGCAGAATCGTGCACGACAGTGAGCGACTGTCTGCGACGCCTCCGTCGGGCCAAAATCGGGCTAAATCCGTGTAGTTTGATCCAGGCTATAACAAATGAAACAGATTAAACCATTGTTCACCTTAACTTGAGACTAATCCTATTTTTAATCTAACAGCTACCAGACTTGTTAGAAATTAGACTACTCTGTAAACCATCGTATCATATTCTGTCTCTCAGTGTATGTGGTTTCTCTGCAGACTGACATTAAAGGTGCAACAACATCAAATTTGACTTTTCTGGGGTTTTGGGGGTATAATATGATCTGTTGTGCACTGATGAGACCATGTGAATGTCCAGAGTGAGAAACAAAGTTCCTGTTTATGGTCTGTCAGTTTTGTTTCTTTGTTCAAAAAAGGTTGAATCAGACAGCAGCTTATTATTCTACGTAGTTCTATCATTCTGCATAATTCAATTGCTCAAATCAGAGCACGCTATTAAGCAAAACTGAGCTGGTACGTTTTCCACATGCCTATAATATCAGTAGTGGGTTTTTTATATATATGATCCTCCTACGTACGTAATGACAGCACCGCTCTGATTATAGGCTCACCGTCTCAGGAATCGTCACGACTTAAGTACAAAGAAAAAAAGTTGTATTACTAAATGCACAAATCCAAAAGTTCTGCATGTCATTACAATAGTGTACCTCAGCTGATGACACACCATAAAAGCACCTTACACATACGTCTGTGTGCCCCTCTCTCCACACCTATCTATTGAACAATTAGGAAACAGGATACAAATCAGCTCATGGCCAGTACGTATAAAAGAAAAAAAAAACACACACACATTATATATATCTATATATATCTATATATATCTATATATCTATATATATATATACTGTATATATATATATATTCATTCATTTTCTTTACCGCTTATCAGGTTCAGGGTCGCGGGGGTTGCTGGAGCCTATCCCAGCTATTATCAGGTGAGAGGCGGGTACACCCTGGACAGGTTGCCAGTCTGTCGCATATATATATATTTATATATATATATAATTTATATATACATGAAGACACTCTTACACAGAATGCAGAAAAGGTATTGCAGAAACATTTTTAATGATGTAATTCTCTTTTGCTTCCCCTTCTCCACAGCGACGTCCTCATCCCAGGCAGTACAGCAAACTTAATCCCTCTGTGTCCTTGCTGGCCCTGTATTTTGATGGCCACATACTGTAAAATGTTTAACTTCAAAATATGAGTCAAAGCGCTGCCTTAGAATTTTTACTTGAATGGAATGTGTTTTACGTGTTTAAGATGTGTTTAATTTAGTATTTTAATTTATAACAACAACATACCAGAAGTTTGTTCAACTGACACAAAATAATACATTAGATCGACAAAAATGCCAAAATTAATTTACAGTGCAGTCACCTCCAGGCTGATTTCCGGCTCTCAAGGAAGTCTTTTAATGCCCTAATGCAGGCATGTCCAAAGTCCGGCCCTCGGGCCAAATGCAGCCTGCGTCCAAATTTACACCGGCCCGCAGCCTCATTCATAAAATCAATAATATGCGGCCCGCCAGCACTGCCCACAGTATAAAATACATAGTACAAAAAGCTATTTTATATTTCACCAGAAGATGGCAGTAGAGCTGCTCTCGCCGCGGGAAAATTTGACCGTCGTCACAAGGGTCAGAGGGTGTGATCATTTCAAGCCTATTTAAAAAATGGCGACTGTATCGAAAAAACGGAAAGTCGACAGCGAGGGCCGCCGCCGCCGCCGCCGCATCAGGTCAAGGAGAAATTGGAGTATTTTTTCACCAAAATACGAAACAACTGTGTCTGCCTAATTTGCCAGGAAACTGTGGCTGTTTTCAAAGAATTCAATATCAAGAGGCACTACCAGACGAAACATTCAAACTACGACAATCTAAGTGGAAACGAACGTAGTGACAAGTTGAAGCAACTGGAAGCTGTTTTAACGGCACAGCAGAGCTTTTTTACAAGAGCCCGTGAATCACATGAAAATGCCACAAAGGCGAGCTACGAGGTGGCAACGCTGATTGCCAAGCACTGCAAACCTTTTACTGAAGGTGAATTTATCAAAGACTGCGTGATGAAAATGGTGGAGAAAATCTGTCCCGAGAAGAAGCAAGAGTTTGCTAATGTTTGCCTGGCTCGTAATACTGTGGTACGAAGACTTGAAGATGTTTCATCTGATATTAAGAGACAAATGGAGGCAAAGGGAGTGGAGGTTGACTTTTTTTTCGTTAGCCTGTGACGAAAGCACAGATGCATCTGACATCGCTCAGTTACTGATTTTTTTGAGGGGAGTGGACGATAAAATGAACGTGAGTGAAGAGCTACTTGACCTTCAGAGCCTTAAAGACCAAACAAGAGGAACAGATTTATTTGTTTCTATTTGTTCCGCCGTTGATGACATGAAACTCCCGTGGAATAAAGTCACTGGGATTACTACGGATGGTGCACCTGCCATGACTGGTGAGCGAAGTGGATTAGCAACGCTCTTCTGTAACAAAGTGAGCGAAGAAGGAGGCAAAGCCATAAAACTGCACTGTATTATTCACCAACAAGTTCTCTGTGCCAAACATCTCAAATATGATCATGTGATGAAACCGGTGATAAAGGCCATTAATTATATTCGCTCAAAAGCCCTGTGCCACCGCCAGTTTCAACAGTTTCTACTCGACATCCAGGCTGAATACGGAGATGTTGTGTATCACAATGACGTGAGATGGCTCAGTTGGGGATCTGCGCTGCAGCGCTTCTACTCTCTTAGGGCCCGATTTACGAAAGGTTTGCGCTTGTTAAAACAGGCGCTATCTTCATTATGTGGTAGCCAGGGCTTTCAACACGCCGGTCAGCCGTTCACCGGGCAGTGCACAGGGTGAGTGCAAAAATAGCCAACCTCCTCCACCAAGTGGTTCGCCACCCCACTGCTGAGGAACTCCCTGGTTTGGGTGCCCGCTTTGCCCGCCTCGCAGGATCAGCCGCCTTCAACCGAGTGGTAGGAGCCACCGATGGTTGTCACATTCGGGTGACGCCCCCGGCACAGGACCCCGCCTGTTATTTCAACAGGAAGCTCTTCCATTCTGTCCAGCTGCAGGCCATTTGTGATGACACTGGAAGGTTCCTGGATGTCTTCGTGGGGAACTGTGGATCTGTTCATGACGCCCGAGTGTTGCAGAACAGCCCCATCCATTATGAGCAATCCTTTGTGTTTGTGTGAGTTTATGTTTGTATAATAAAGATTCACAATATGAATTTCAACACATTGAATAGAAACTGAATTAGAAAAAATGAATTCCATGAAAAGTGCTGAATATTTGAAATATAACAACTGGAACAGAAAACAGGTGCCTAATGGCACTTGCCAGGCCGACATTGTAAATACGAAACCTGTTCTTCACGTTTTTACCTGGTTAAATAAAGTTTAAATAAAATAAATAACATGAAATATTTCTAACTATTTGCAGAACTTCTCAAGAATGTGCATGAGGCTCCTCTCTAGTTGCCGCCGCCTGGTCTCTCCTGTCCTCCCTCTCCCTCATCTCTCTCTGGTATCGTTCTTCGCTCTCCACTGTCTCCCTATTGATAGTTTTCAGTCACATGACCTGGCGGGCAAAAGATGACGGGGCGCCGCAGACTCTGTGCAGACACACGACAGAAAAGTTGTTTAAATCAGCTGTCAGTCACCACAAGGAAAGATACAGGAATAAGATGGAAGTGTTGGACTCTTGCATGCGCGTGGGAAGGTGTTTTAACTAGGGGGGGCTGCCAAATGAATGAATGAATGATGTCATTTTTTTCCCATGGGCATCGCCACGTCTACAGTACGTGAATGAAAATAGTAATAATAGTGATAATAAAAACTACATCTCCGCTAAGCATTAATGTTATACAGGACGTTTAACTCCGTCTTATCTGCATCTGTTGTTTAAGAGGGTTTAAGGGTTGATTGTTCATTTGCACTGAGCATGCGCCACATCACGGCCAGACGCACGTGAATGACATTCGCATGTAAACAGGAAGTTCATTTCTGGGACTAGCGAAGTGATGCTGGCCAGAGAAAACAGATTTTTTTCTTCATTTAGACTGACATTGAGGTGACGTTGTTGCCATGAGTAAATAATGACTATAAAACTTTCATGGCTGAGCAAATTTTCGACTGGGAGTCGAGTTGTTAAGACTACGTTCCTGTAGCCCGCTTTGCTAACTGCTATCAGTCTGCAGCAGGTTTTGTTGTCCTCACTTTTCACTAAACGGTGAAGTTACCAACCTGCTGACCCATTGGCTTGGGATTAACATGTCCTCCTTAGCTGGCTAAAGAAATACGCGAATAAAAGGCCCTTAAACGCCGGGTAAATGTTGACAATAGCAGGGATCATGCTCGTTTAAGCACTTACACAGGCTAGTATAGACGTAGCCGGCTAGCAGCTGTAGCAGGCTAATAACTAGCCATAAGATAGGACTACACACAAATAAAACATTAAGTTCTTAACGATTCAAATCTTCTGACATTTTTTCTCCGTAAGGAGGCCAACCACCATATCACAAGAGCAGACTCGATATTACTTAAACAGTAGCAGCCTAAAAGCCTCATTTTCAGCGCTGCCCAAGACGCAAAAACAATCAGCCCAGCTAACAGAGGAACGTTCTCCGAATGTCCCCTAAAGGTTATATAATGTAACCCTTAGGGGACGTTTAGACAACGTTCGCGGAACATTTCTTAGAGGTCACAGCAGTGTAACGGTGGTCACGGTCGCTGTTTGCTAGGAGGTGGGTGGGTGGTCTACTTCACAGCTTACCTCTGTCAGGACAGGTCGTGTAGATCAATAAAACATCAGCAGATGGACACAAACAGCAAACGGAGAGCAGATAAACATGTTACAGTAACGTCCATGAACCAGAGATGCACTGTGCGGTCGCTAACGTTCATGAGGTCTGTTGGCCACAGACGCTGTAACACTGTTCTGATCAGCACTCTGCTGGAGCCCCCCCCTCGTTTTTGTTTTTATTGTTTTTTTTTTAAATAGTTTTCCACACATCCCCAGCAACTCAGTTTAAGGCTCTTCTACACACATTAACTATATATATATTTATTATTTTTAAGTAGGCCTCCCGTCAATGCTTGGAGGGGCTGTAAGGGCTGCAGCCCCCCCTGGTGGCGGCTGCAGCCCTTACAGCGCCATTGGACTCTTGTGACCCTTATAGAGAAGCGACTGCTGTATACGAGCCGTTAAACATCACCACGTCCCTGCTGAGCTGCATTCAGAGATATTTACATCTGTCTGGTTGAGAAGCATCACCGTACACCGCTGCCAGAATGAAGGTATATAAGAACATCAACAGTTCTCACTAAAACTACTATTCAAACAGAAATAACAGAAAGAGAATAATTTCCTCTCATTTTAACTTATTACAACATCAGTTTTAGAAATGATGGAGCTGTGAAGACGTAAATAAAAAGTATATAGGACTGATATGCAGGAAAAACAAAGATTATTATTCTAAATATCAGCGTTACATCTTGTCTTTGTGTTATTCAGCTGATGAGTGTAACAGGATTTCCTCGTCCCTCCTTTAGGAGTTTATTTGCGTTACTGCATCCCTCCGTTTTAGCTAGCAGCTAACATCAACTCATACAGAAGACGGCGGGCGGCTGGTCGCCTCCATATGACAACAAATCACACCAACACGTATACATGAGGGATTATTTATGGCTAAAACTACGCTAATTATTAGAGATGTCCCGATCAGGGTTTTTTGCCCCCGATTCCGATTCCGGGTCATTAGATTTTGAGGATCGGCCGATAATGAGTTCTGATCCGATACTTCTATAATTGAACAAAAAAAGACAGATTGTGTTTCCCTACAGCATGCTGTAGCTATGGTGATGCAGCTGGTGAGTGAGGGGGGGGGGGTCATCAACACACTAGCCTCATCTGATTCGGAATCCTATTTAATTTAAATCATAGATGGAATTGGGGAGTCAGGAGGTGTCACATTGGTTATATATTTTCCTTTTATGTATTCTGATTTTTACTTTCATGACACTTTTTCTAATTAATTACATTCTTTCGATCACATTTGTAAAACAAGATATTTAGCATTTCTACACCAATTAACAGCAAATTAATGAGGAATTGATCATTTATGAATGACTGTGGAAATCACAAAGGAAAGTATTTGGTTATTTCTCCATTTCTAAGAAGCATGAGAACGTTTGGTTCTTTATCTGTTGGACAGCAAATAAAACCAACACTGCAGATTTTAAATAAACTGTGAAACAACAGAGAATTTAATGTGTGCTTCGATTTTACCCAGTTATGTAACGGCAAACAAAGTTTAACCGGCATTCTTTTCTTTTTTTCTGTGACTGTTGCGGGGTCACAACACACAGCAGCAGCCTTGTCAAACAGGTGCACGTGCTGTACCAGTAATGTCAAACCAGCACGCATCGTCAAGTTGTGTCGCCAAATATGAACAATGTGTTACACATTATGATGAATTTATTGTCGTATGCTTTGACAAATGGATCAAACTTTCTGAACTTGGCTCAGTTCAGCGCTACAGCTGCCTTCACTTTACCGTCTGGATTATCGGCTGCTGTGTGCATTTAGCCTAATACTGCCCG
>JALJCO010008324.1:0-126378 GCA_023101725.1 Atherinomorus stipes | reverse complement strand
ACATTATTTCTGAAAAGGAAAGAAACAGACAGAGACACTTGGTCCAAACTGATCTTCTCCATCTCACAAAAAGTGGACTGAATGCCACAGTATTTTTCACTTGGCCTTAAACTTTGTGTGATCTTTAGCCCCCCCCAAAACTCCAAAATATTGTCTTATGTAGACAACATAACACGCCCTCAAAATTATTCATACCCTACAATTAAAGTAGCTGTCAGTGAAATAAGTTGAAACTGACAGAAGTAATGATGAATAAAAATTCTATGAAAATCATGACACTGATTTTAAATTGTGGCTACTCAGTCTCTCTGTGGAAAGCCCTGTGAGAATCATAAGTGAAATAAATTTCACAAGAATTCAATAATGGCTGCATCTCCAGTATCACCTCTGTCACAATCTGCAAATGGTAACAGGGACAATAAAACTTTGCCTTTTGTCTTCAATTACAGCAGAGGGGGATTGCACAAACTAGCAATCAAATAATGTATTTTCTTAATGACAACAGATCAAGACCCAACAAATCACACATCTTATAAGGGAGTTTAATCTTAACTCCACAAGTAAATGTTGCACAAGAAAGGGCAATCTAAACTTATAGCACAGAGGTAAAAGAGGGGCTGAAGCCTCTTTCCACACATGAACTCCATCAGGGTCCATAGATTTAGGTCTAAAAGTTACATTGTTCAAGAGTTGCCTGATCCCAAGTTGTTAATACACTGCAACACACACACTCTCTCTTACCGTTTTTTTTAAAGACGTTATATAAGATGTTTCTTTCAACAATTTTTGCAATATTCGGTAAAGTTTGGGTTCACTACCCCATATGCTATGATTAATTTGGCAATATATAAATACAAAATTTATCATACACCACCTGTGAAAGTAATGGGACTGGAAAAACATCCGCCAATCATCTTCGCATTCCTTAACTTTTTCATTTGTCTACTGGCTCGTCAATCACTTTTACTACAGTAGTATGAGTGATTAACGGTCAGTTCAACGGGTAACAGGCAAGACTGATCAATGAGAGTGATTGATCGGCCAGAGTAATGCTGCGACCCAGAAGCTGCGCGCACTGATCTGACGTTTACAGGAGGCTAGCAGTTAGCGACGTTCAGACAACAACATTCCATTTACTTGCACTTGTGACATGAGACAATCTGTACCCGCTGTCTGCTAAACAGCGGAGTGGCTTGTGCACGTTATTCTGTGGCAGGAGGAGGGAGCTGTGAATCTAGGAGGGTGGGCTTGCGTGTTATTCAAAAACTCGCCAACAGTCTCTGGTTTCTGAAATGCCGAAACATCTTCAAAAGCGCCTTTAATACTAATCTAACTCTAGTGATCAACACCACTGGCCTGCTGCACTTTCCCAGTATTAGATTAAAAGATGCCCATGAAAGACATGTTCAATACTACTGGAATTCTCCAGAACCAAACCTGGGTAAAGCAGTCACTTCAAAGGAGAAAGTACACTGCATATATCTTGTTTTGTTGGTTTTGTTGTTGTTTTTAGGACAAGAAGGAGAAAGGCTTAATGGAGAAGAAATGTAAAAACAAACAAAAACCATGTGAGTTATATGAGGAAAGGGAAAAGTTTCTTCTCTTAACAGTTCTTTACTTATAAAAACAAATGTTGAGGAATATATCAGTTTTGGATTTCTTTGTCACCACTGGAACCAACACTACTTTGTGCCAGTATAGGAGACAATACTCATACTACTGGAGAACTTGTTGGCCCAGAAAGTACTTCTGTTCATGATCTTATATTGTTCTGGAATCACAGGTTTTCAGAAGGAGAAACATAATGGTAATGTAGGAAATAACATCATGGTTTGGTACAAATAGTTTAATTACCTCTACATTGTAATGCTTAAGTTTTTGAAGGGATTATAATATCATGAAATTACAAGGATATCCAGCGATGTTTAACTGGAATTTAAAAAGCTCAAGGATTAGGCCTCCCTGCTGCCAAAAATCTCACTGGCAAATAAGCCACTGAATTGCAGTGGAGACCTCCAAGTAATCATCTTGTGTCTACTTGTGCACCCCCCACACCCATCCAACATTCAGAGTGGAGCTGCATTTTCAAGTCAATTGGAGAGTAGGGTATAAGCATAAAGGAAATGAACAATGCCTTCCAGGCCTGCCAAGGACAAGAAATGGTTGTGGTGCATAATGGTAACCCCCCACTTTCAGTGCAAGACAATTGTGGCATTACTGCCAAGGAACATTACCCAGGCAGCTCCTAATTAACAGCCTGTTATGATGGCTGCTGTCATGACATTTATGTTTGAAAGCAAAGCCAAACAGAATAGACTATGTGGTGTTTAATGTCCATCTGTCTATCTATCTATTCATCTATCCAAACATATATATGTACATACATACATCTGTATGTAATAATTAACAAGTCAACATTAGCTTGCTCAAGCTAACTCAAACCTGGCAAAGCGCCACCGACTAATTCTGCTTTTTCGGTGTCTATTAGTGTCTTATGATCAATGAATAATCTGTAACTGTAACTTAGCGACAGCATTGCCCCTCCTGACATTAGCTGAGGTAGGCTAACGTTTAGCCTTCAACCCCTTTTCTGAGTCTCTCAAGTAGCTAGCTATCCATTCCACTCCACCCAAACCCCCTCCCCCATGACACCCACCCTGAAACGCAGAAAATATATTAAATTTCAATCTGATTAATACCTGGAGTGAGCCTGTGTTCGCCTCCAATGGGTTGAGGAGACATCGAATGCGCTGGGCTGTCGACTGGGGGACGGAGGTTGCATCTTTGTGGGGACGGAGTGCTTGGCGTCCCCGGTAGTGGATTGCACCTTCTCCGCTTGGGAGACTGGGGACTGAGGAGGGCCTCAAACTCCATCGACCGCTTTAACGTAGCTCCACAAGCCATGATAGCTAAAGAAACCGGGGAAATAAGTTGGGGGGGAAAAACGACCCGCAGAACTGGGGTTTGACGCTCCCTTTAGTACGATAAAACGTTCCTCGATTTTCTAGTTCGCCTTTCTTCCTCTCCACAACAACGGATTTTCTTCTCTGAGTTGTAAGCCAACTGCCGACCGTGCCTGCTGAATTTTTAAAACGTCACAATAGCGGATCCTACCATTACAAAACAAAGGGGGTGCATTAACATTTATAACAATTTAACTTGTAATATTTATACATTTTTTTAAATGTAAATCTTTTAAATAATCAAATTTAATCTCAAAATTATTGTCAATGTTCGAATACATTTTGATATTAGTCTTTCTTTTGCTACATTAACATTGCAATTTCCTTCAGTCCACCCCCAGTGTTGTTGTTGATCCCTTCTCGTTGAACTCCAACCGAGGGTTCATGAGACGTCTGGTGGAGGTGATCAAGTAAGTAGAAAAAAAACAAAACAGGTACATTAAAATCGAACATCAGATCAATGTTAGACTGTTATTAAAAACCTAGTGGCTGAAACCTAGACGCCCAAGGATCAGGCCCTGGTGTTATATATACTTCAGAGAGCAAACAGCAGCCAATTGTAAAATAACCACAACAAAAAGATGCAGATATGTAGCATAGCATAAACTCGTTTTATAGTTTTACAAAGACTCAATATTTAGTTCAACTCAACTTTATTTGTAGAATGCCAATTCACAACATACTCATCTCCAAACATCACAGTGTAATTCAACCCAATTTACTGTTTATCAAATATTATCCATTCCAAATAAGTAAAATCTGTTCCCAATAGTCTAATTAATGGTAACTGTGTTCATATGAACCAATTCTTTGGAATAAATACCTAGCTAAGGAAACAGATTGGATCAAATCTTCTCTTTGATTCAGTCCTTCATCCCTGGTGTCCATGGGGGAGTGGGCAAAAGTGTAAATAAATAAATAAAAAGCACCCTTTGACCAGGATGGAAAAGCCTTCAGCAGAACCAGATTCAGGAAGTGCAGCCATTTGAATTGGATGTAGGGGGTGGTGAGGACAGGAAAGAGGGGTCAACAAGCACCAAAACCCTAAGATAGGCACAATTTGAAGACAACAATATATCATATATCTATATTGTTCCTGGGAAATATAGAGAGAAGAAAGAAAAGTGCAGCCAGGGAGTACCTTGGACATCCCCCAGCAGTGTTAAGTCTGTGGTGACATACTTAAAGTGATGGCAAAAGGTCACCAGTATAAGCTTTATCAAAAAAGAAAGTTTAAAGTATAATCTTAAAGGTATAGACTAATCCAATAAGTGTTTTGTGTGTTGTGCCATCTTGCTGCGCCGCCATTGCTACACAATTAGAGTATAACACAACCTGAATGATACACAATTCGGTACAGGCGGGGTAAATTAAAAGATGGGAAACTGCCTAAAAGAAAAGCAAAGGGGAAAAAAGGGCAAATATCTGGCACATGACATGATGTAAAATACTAAATAACCACTGATCATATCTGTTTGGTTTGGCAAGCTGGCTGAATTAGTGCTCAGTCGGAAAAGGAAGCATTTTGCACAACTTTGTTCATTGTGTTATAATCAAAGACTGTAAAAAAAAAAAATAATAATAAAAAAAATAATGGTTAGAATCCATCTGTGCCCCATCTCGATGTTACATTTTGATTTGTTTTCAGAGAAAACAGATTTTATGATTTATTTGCCATGTGTCAAAAACAAATTGGCCATGTGATGATTTTTACAGTTTTTCTGGTAACTGAGCACATAACATACAGTGTGTCATATCATTGATAGATGAGTAGCATTAATATTTATAAGATGAACGACATGCATGGCCAGAATGAACTTATTTACAGTGTATTGTAACTTGCATCTGGATTACTTTACACTAGGAAGTTCTGTATTTAACAATATCCTTCGAAGTAACAGTATGCAGTAGTATCGCCTTATAAAAGTGATATATGTCAGTAAGGTGGAGCAATGCAACCCTTTTGGAATCGCATGCTTATCTGTCCTACTACATTATTTAGTTGCTTTGGTTGTTAGTATTCTACTGCTGCCTTTAGAGCCATTTAATTTACACAAATTAGGTGGGCAAAATTATGTAAACACCAACTCTCACAATGGCAGAATTAATTACATGGTTGTAGTTTTATTTATCTTTTAAATAGTTTATTTGACCTTAAGGAGATAAAGTAAAAAAAAAAAAAAAAAAAAAACACCATGCACTCCCTCTGTTCCCCAAAACCACCTCTTGGCACACAAATATGTGTTCTCTAATTAATTTTCAACAGATTTAGTGCGTATGCTATAAAAGATAAGTCTCAGGAAAATGATAGAAAAAAAGATAGGCATGTTTACGATTCATTGTGTCTAACTTGATTGTGATGGGCATGACTTACCTCCCTAATCTACTCAAAAACAGACTGAGTCAAATTAGAGTCAGGTAATTTTATTTCTTAATCCATTCATATGACGGAAGAAACATGTTGTTACTAGTTTCTAACAACTAAAGACCTACAAATGTTTTGGGACTTTTTGTGATTATGTGTGCATGTGAGTATGTGCTGGCATTGCTGCTAATGCAAAGACTGTTCTAGTGTCTGCGCTCGCTCTCTTCCTAGCATGCGCCACATGCACACTGCTTGGTTTCCTGTGGTGAGCATTGTTTGAAACTGTCATGTGCAAGGGAGTTTTGTGGGGTCCTGGCATTCATCTGCAGTGTGGACAGCCAACCCACAGGGTCCCCTGTTCCTGTATAAACAGAAGACTCTCAATACAATTCATTATATAGAGAAAGGCTAACCACAAATTCACCTTTCTGCCATTTGGCACATGCATAAAATCAGCAAAGTAAATGTGAGATTTTTGGCCATGATATATTCTTTAAAGGTGATAGCAACATTTAAAAAAAAAAATCAAAATAATAATTTAAAAATTAAAAGAAAAATACTTTACTTATTTCAGAAAGGAAATTCAATGAAAATGTTAATAATTATATATATATATATATATATATATATATATATAAAAAATATGTATATATATACATATGAAAAAACTTCAACAGAATGTCTAAAGGGGTGCAGAATAAAAGTATTCATCTCGCCTAATTTTTTTATTTTTTTTAATCGCATATCAGAGGTGGGAATTATGGAGTCAACAAATCTTTCCCATATCATGTTTTTAATCTGCCCAGCTACTGAACCAGGTGAGTCCAATCAGCACAGTGAATTAAATTGGCTCACCTGGTTCAGTGGCTAGGCGGAACAAATACAGAACATAGAAAAAGACTTGTTCTCTCCACATTTCCCACCTCTGTCGCATATAAATAATTTATCGGTTTTGACGGGTCTAAATACATCTGATTACTATGCCAACGCCAAGATTTTTTGCTGTTAACATTAGCTCGGATGATGCTAGCTTGATTGCTATGTGTAGAAATATCTTCTTTGCCTTATATTTATTAAATTCAAGTGGATAAAAAAACTAATCAGGATCAGGGTGAAGCTAGCAAAGGTGTTAAAAGGCCCTGTGGTGGTTGCCACTTTCCTCCTGGACATGTAAGTTAAACATTTGCTAATTTTAGCTAAAGGTTAAACAGTTCTGTAACTTTGCTAATGCTAATTGAGTAGGTGAGTTCTAGTGCGCCACCAACAGGCAGGGAGGAATTAAACTTGTAGCTATTACCTTTAATTCACATAGAAAACTAATTTGTGTCATTCACATTATATTTATATATGAGTGAAATCCTATCTTAGTCTATGATGGCGGACAGCTGCACAGCCAGGGTACCACGTGGACTGGATAAACCCGCTACTCGTCCTGTCCCATAATCTTGGATGAAACCTGAGTGCTACAGAAGTAATTGTGAAGGATGAGTTGATTAATTTTCTTGCTGTGAAAATTAAGAAAATGAGTCAGAATGAGATTGTCTGTCTGGCTGCAAACACTTTTCACTACGAGACCTAAAAGAAAGTGTAGTGTGATCCTTGAATGACTACACAGTGGAAGGTTTCTCATCAAGGCCCACAAAAGGACGTCAGTAATTTAAAAAGTTGCATCAAAGTTATGAATGAATGCGGGAAGATTTGTCTCATTATCGATGATCTGCCACCAGTTACATTTGCAGACATGGATGTTTCCAGTCTACTGGGAAAGATTGAACAAGTGTATGTTGAGGTCTGCTCGATTCAGCTCCTGTCTGATGAAAGTGAAGATTTTTGGTCCACTGCAGTGGCCCCGTAACAGCCACTGGTGGGCAATGCAACACTGTTTCTAGCATGTATGTTTTTGGGGACATGAATGCAGATATCTCAGACAGGAAATCATCGTTTGACAATCATATGTTCCAGTTTTGTCAAGATAATGATTTTGTATTATCAAGCAAAGAGATTTTACCTTCTAACACCTTACATTAGTGTGGCTTGGCACAGTAGCTCACAGCTGGATCATTGTATTAGCACATGAGCATTTTATATGGGGTGGCAGCAGCTGATCATATACCAACTGCAGTTTCTATAAATGAGTGTATACCTTTGCAATACAGAAATGAAAATTATGTAGATTCCAAGGAGGTGGAATGGTCAGCTCTTCCAAAGAAAGACATTTCAGCTTGTAAAGCATAGAAAATTTCTTATGTAACATTTATACACCTAGGAATGCTATTATGTGCTATGATGTTTACTGTAAACATGCAAAGCACAGACAGAAGCTCTGTACAGTGTATGAGGATATTGTTAGTGTTTGTATGAAGGTTGTACGCCCCAATAAAGGACGGAACATCAAGCAAGGTAACGGATTATCATGCTGAAGCTTGATTGGCTGCAAGATCATGGGCAGTAGCAGGTAGACCCAGACAGGGACCTGAATTTGAATATATAAAAAGCTCACTAATGCAAGGCATAAATATGCTGTTTGTTTTCTCTGTAAACATAAAGAAGCTATGATGGCAAATTCCATAGCTAAGAAGTTGTTGAGTAATGCTCCTGATTTTTCTAAAGAGGTGAGGGCTCTTATGACTCTGTCATGCACTGTAGATGGACTTACTGGATTACATAATATAGTTGAATTCTGGAGACAGCACCACAATTTATTTAACTGTGTAAAAAGTGATTTGTATAAAGTGAGCAATATTGTGGCTGATGGTAGAATGGTGGTTATGTCAAGGGAAGTGTATCCAACTATAAATTGGCTGGCTGATAATAAAGAAGGCAGTCTGCTGAACGTCTTAAATATGCCAGTGTGATCATAGCCCCTCTTCTTGCAATCTGTTTTCCTGGCGTTATATTTCATGGCTTGTTTCCAGATTCAGTGCTGTCGGTTCTGTTGGTGCCCGTTATAAAGGAAAAGGCTGGTAAAGTTCAGATAGCTGCAGACCTTCGATGAGATGAGTTTATGATTTTGACTGATAACCAGTTTTGGTTAAAGGTTAAATATGGCTTTAAGCCCTTCATGAGATCGTAAATAACTACAGAGGCAAAAACTCGTCAGTTCTTTTATGTTTTATCGATGCCTCAAAAGATTTGATTGTGTTAATCATAGAAAGTTGTTTGTAAGATTGTCTCAAAGAGGGGTGCCCAAATACTTTGTAAGAATTCTGGCACGCTGGTATGCTCATCAGACTACGCGAGTGAAATGGGGTAATTGCATTTCTGCCCTATTTGAAGTTAGCAATGGTGTCAGGCAAGGGGGGGGGGGGGGGGGGGATCTTATCCCTGGTTCTTTATAATCAACACACATTAAACACTGCTGGGTCAAAAAGGGACCAACTAATTAAGTTATTTCAACGCAGACATTTGGGTTGTTGACCCAACTTCTGGGTTAAAATAACGCAACATTGTAGTCAATAACCCAACTTCTGGGTCGAAGTAACCCAGAAACTAGTTGGTCCCTTTTTAACTCAGCAGTGGGTCAAGTGTGTATACAGGTATCATCTCTACCGGCAGTTGAAGGCTGTGAAAATCAGATGTAGGTTGTTAAGTAATTTATTGGCCAATCACGTTACTGTACATATGCAGTTGATCTTGTAGTGTTCAGTCTGATCTGCGCTGGCCTCAAGAAGCTCACTGCCATTTGTTTTGCTTATGGAGGACATGATATTCAATGTTTGAAAAATAAACAAAGGAAGACAAATGTCTCAAATTCCCCAATTTTGAGTTGTCTGAAGACAATCTGACCATGTATAATAAGGTTTAATACTTTGGATTTTTTTTTAGTAGATAACAAATGACAGATGATAGGACATTTATAGGCATGATGAATGTACAAACAAATGTTCTAATAAGTAAGTTCAGCACGTGTACAGATGGAGTAAAGAGGTCTTTATTTAAGACATATTGTACATGACTTCATACTGCACACTTATGGTCAGAAAGAATCTACAAAGACTTCAAGTAGCTTATAATGATGCTGTGAGGTTATTGTTGAAGAAACCAAGTAGTACTGTGTGTTTGTTGCTGCTGGGGTCAGTACTTTTCAGATGGTTTTATGGTTTTAAGAAGTCTGACGTGACGTTTAGACTTATTAGTCGCCTATGTTCTTCAAAAGTATCAGATTATTATAGGATTAACTGTACAATCTCAATTGTGGAGGCACTGGTACCATTGTCTTATTGCCACTGCTGATTGATGTCCATGTTTCTTTTTGGGGGTTTTACAATGATTTTTATCTTTTTCTTTTTCAATGCTGAGCTTGTAATAAAGATTTAATTGAAATTAATTAAACAGAATTACTGATGGGGGGAAAAAAATGTTTATGCTTTTTAAAAAATTATTATTGCAATGCCTTCTCATCAGGATGTCCCAAGAATACGAAAGTAGAATTCTGATAGGAATGACTCAGAGAAATTGTGTTTTTCTTTCTTGAGTTTCACATCATTGGCTCCAACAGCTCCATGTTTTTCCAAGGGAGCACTTTGTTCTTCAATAAAATGGAAGGCAGAGCTTTCAGTTATCAGGCTTCTTTCTTGTGGAAGCACCTCATAGTTTGTGTTGTGGTGAAAGATATCTCCTTACCTGTAAGACCAGGCCTACGACTTACAACCCATAACTGAAGTGAACTAGAATAAACTGGATTGAACTTGACTATGTGTGGTAGCGGTCACCCCCAGCATGTGCGCATTAATGTTTCTCCTTATAAGCACTGTTCGTTCTTGTAATTGTTTTAAGTGCAAGTAAAGTGTAATATATAACACATTTACTTCAGTGACATATAAGAGGACCAGCCAAAAGTGTTGGTTTGGTGTGGATTTAATTCATAATCTACATTAATAATGATTTTGTGAATACTTTATCTAGCTTTCTGTACCAGCAACAAGCTGCCATTAGGATGATTTTTTTATGTCTGTATTGCTTCTTTTTTATTTCACTTGTCCACCTTCTTCATTTCCTAACATTCAGCTGACTGTCCACTATCTCAGAAATCGAGTTAAGTCGGGTTGTTCTTGCCTTGGGCATCTCATCGTCAGAGAGTGTAGCACAGTTGGCCTCTATAGAGTGCAGTCCGAGATTTAAGTCCTTTGCAGACTTCCTGCATCTTCCAGTCTCACACAGTCTTTGTAGTAACTGGAGTAAAGCGACTCTTAGCTCTCTGCACCGCAGGGCATACAGCAGCGGGTTGACTGCAGAATTGAGCAGGCAGAGGGTGCTGCAAAAGGCAAAAGCCCTCTGCTGTTTATGGCTCAGGAGCACAGAGACATCAGCCAGCATGAAGGAGAGTGCAGGAAGCCAGGAGCCCACCAGTATGAGCAAAATCAAGCCAAAGGTGCGAGCCAGCCGGATATCCATCCTCATACGAGCCTGACCTGAGCCAGCTGCTCCCTGTAGGCTGTTCATAGAGGATTCATGGCGATGGGCCTTCCACAGGATGAGAGCATAAGCCCCCAAAATGAGTGCTAGAAGCACCAGGATGAAGCTGGTCCAGCAGGCCAGATAGCTCTGGTTGATGTAGGGAAACAAGTGGGAGCAGGGTGGGGTGAGGCCTGTGGGACACCTCCAGCCCATCAGAGGCAGGAAGGAGATGAAAATGGTGGTGCTCCAGAGAATCAGGAGGCTGAGCAGGGCTCTGCGGCGGGTCAACAGCACCTTGTAGCCGGAGGCCTGGTAGATGCAAAGATAGCGGTCCAGGGCAGTAAGCAGTAAACTCCCTACTGAAGTGGTGAAAGCCATGGTGACTCCGCCTAACTTGAAGAGGTACGCAGTGGGACCGTCGCTGCGACGAAAGAGGTGAAAGTCCAAGAAGCTGGTGGTGAAGAAACAGCTGGCGAAAACATCAGCCAGAGCAAGGCTGCCAATGAACAGATAGGAGGGCCGCTGTCGCAACCGAACTGTGGTCGCAATCACCCCCAGCACGAGCGCATTTTCCATGAATGTGAAAGGACCTGCCAGGAAACAGATGGAGCCGATGGCTGTTTTCTCTGCCTTCAGCAGGACCATGTAGCATTCCAGATTCTCGCAGGACCTGTTAGCTGTAACAAAAAACATAAATCAAGATCAGTGTTAGCAAACCGATCAGCTGAAAACATTGTCAGCCAATCATATTTTCATATATGAAAAGCGTTGAAGGTTCCATACGTGGTGGTGGGTCTGCTTTGGCTTCTGCTGACTGTAAAGAAGTGGAAGCCTGCCATTCCCCCATCTCAGCTGGCAGGATCCGGATTTAATTAGATCGCAATCAGGAGACAAAGTGAATTATTTAAATGTGTGTCTGTAGAAAAAGAACGTAGAGATGAATCTGATTATTAAATCAAAAATGTAAAATGGTTTTCATTTGACTTTTACATTCAGTAGAGGACACTGGCAGCATCCTGTGGAAAAATAAATGAAGAAGAGATTAAAGGACTTTTTCTGTCTTTGTCAATATTGATCCTGCAGCCTAAAAGGAACATTAACATCTGGGAGTGAAGAAAAAAAAAGTCAATTAGAGGTCAGGGCAAATACACGATGATCATTACACTATCAGCTGATGATGATATTGGAGAGATAGTTGCCTTGACTGTGGTTTAAAGCAAGTCATAAACCAATTCATGCTAAAGCAAGAAAGACTAAATTAGTCATGTAGAAAGAATTTATTCAACCAACTGATCCTTAAGTTGTGTCTTTTATGAACAAATATCCAGCATGTTTTTCATGTTCATTCTGTGGGTGAACTATTCCTTAAGACTCACTTCATGAATGTTAAAGCAACTGGAATGACCCCATGCAACTCTTAAAGTTGCAAATATTTGACCTCTTTTACATCAGTAAGACTTTCTCTCCCATTTATCACCACTATTTTAAACACAGTAAAAACAATTTGGATTGCATTCCCAGCATGCTTTGTGATTTTTAAAGCATTGTTGACTGCAAACCTGAACACTACAGGAAATCTATCTTGTTGCCTTATTATTATATTTAGCAGGATGAAGACTGCCCTCTTTTGGAAATGAGGGGGATTGTATTTAAACAGTTAATCCGTGATGAAGGTCCTATGCAGTGAAGTGTGCATCACCTGTGTGCAATCCATGGACTGAACTATGTGAGTGAAGCTGATGTGAGAGGATTAGTTTATAGCAAGCAATGCTGTGATAAACACTCTGTTTGCACATTAACACTTAATATATTTTCTTAAAGCGCGCCAAAACACAAGACGCATATTTTGAGGGCAAATAAGAAAAAAAAAATTATGAAATATACACGTGAAGCATCCAGATGATTAAAAGAGGACAAAAGGAATACTTTCCATTGGGTACTTTATTGACAATATTTCTCAATTCAGCCACTAGCCAGAAGAGTTCGTACACTGTGGCTATTACACCACCTCCGGTTATTCTCCCTCATGGTGAAATCTGACAGACAGAATGCTCTGTTTCACCTCTAAAGAACAAATTGTGCTAACAAAAATAACAGAAACCACAGTAGTGCATCTACAACTTCATATGAAGTACAAAAGTACAGTTTTTTTTGGGGGGGGGGGTTGTTCATTTTGGTCTTTTTTTATAGTCTCGCCACTGTTCATAAGTACACTTAGATATAATATAGCAATAATCCCATGAGTCATTGTTGCACCCTGTCATGTTGTTTCAAAAAAAGTAAAAACCCTAATGGCATGAAATGAAAACTGAAATCAGTCTTTTGTAACAACTCCATAAAATAAGCCAATTTTGAATATGTTAAATGGCATTTCTACCATCAAATTGTTAAAAAATACATACAAGACAGTATAAAATGGATGTTCAGTCAACTAAAAACACTCATTATAAATCTAAAACAGCCCAAGCTTGAACATTTTTGAGGCATATCAGTGAAGTGTACAGCTAAAAGAAAAAGAATATTTAAGGTGCTTACCTTGGCTTTTCGCTTGACAGAGGCTGATGTTATCTGATTTACTGTTGCTCTCACATGCAGAAAAACCACAGTATGATCACACAGACCTGCAGACCTGACTGGTGACAAAGAGCATGCGAATGGAGATGAGGAGGCTGGCTGTGATGACATGAGAGGGAGGAGGGAGAGCAGAGACGATGAAAGATAACACAATATTATCAAACGGAAATCATTACAGGAAATTCCACAGTTTTACTACCAGTTTCCACTCTTAATATATATTATATATATATATATATATATATATATATATATATATATATATATAAGGTGCGCCATGTGAGGGGCTGCGTGACCACGGTCTGCCTGATCCTGTTTGGACGGGTTGTACTGAAACATGAATTTCCCCTCGGGGATCAATAAAGTATCTTTATCTTTATATATATATATATATATATATATATATATAGCAATACCTTACAAAACCGCGAAATTCAAAATAGTAATTCATAGAACAAGAAACTAAAAAAGGAATGATTGGTAAAAAATTGACAAAATTATCATTTCAAGAAATAAATCAAATATGCTTTTGAATTGTAGATGAAAACAATAATAAAAAAAGAAACAAACAAAACTGTCCCAGACATATTAGAGCACATTGCCCATGAACGTGGACCAAAATACCTGTCAACAGGTGCAGAAGTTTGACTGGATGTTACAGAAAACACCTGATTTCAGTGATTGCCTCAAAGTGGTGCTCAATATTTTTTCAGTTCAGAGTCCCATCATGTTTGTTTACTTGTTTTAGTTTTTGTTTGTTTATTTGTTTCATATAAAGAATAAACTATATATATATATATTTTTTATGTGTGTGTGTGTGTGTGTGTGTGTATACATAAACCTTTGTCTTTCCCCCTAATTCCTGTGGTCTTTTCCGAACAATTAAATTGTGAGTCTTGTCAAGGACTTACTGGAAGACTGGAAGATTAGATATTGTATCGCAGTGGGATCTTCCTGGCTAAAGGCTAATGAAAAGGTAACTAAATAAAGCTTGACTTTAAACTCATTTTCTTTTGAAAATTGTCTTCCATCTCGCAAACAAATGCAAGTAAACATCGTCTCCTTGGGGGGGTACCATCTTTGAGGTATCACTGTGTACTTTAAAATGAAAAAAAAAGTATAGAAATCAGATCCTGGTGTGTGAAAAACCAAATTGAACTTCATGTACAAATGATTTCAGGAAGTATGACAGCTTGTACTGATAGTTATGCAACAGGGGACAACATTATTCAACACTGATTCACAGTGTAACTGTATAGTGAATGTCATACCTGTGATGATCAATTCAGTTTTCTCAGTTTAATATTTATTCAGACTCTTAAGTCTCCAGCAATTCAGGTCATTTAATTTAGATTTAAGCCTTCTGGTAAAAAAAAAAAAAAAAAAAAGTACATTAACTCAATAACAACTTAATCAGGCCACAAAATCACACCTGAGGCATTCTGACATGGGTTGACAACCTATTTTAGCCTTTCCAATATGAGAAAAGCTAACAAATATGCCAAATTACATGAATTTTTTTCTAAAAAGTATTGGTTTGGGTGTTTTGTAGAATATTCAAGTTTATTGTTTCAAAACAATGTCTTGTAAAAAGTGATATCTGGTACACTGTCTCCAGGGAAACAACTGATTTAAGCAGGCCAGAAGGCTGGAAATGTAATTATGAGCTGATAGTGCCGCTGGAATAAGATTTCCTCTTTGCCACTGTCTGTCCAGGTGCAGCAGAAATACAACAAACAGGATGGACCAGAGCCAGAAATCTTCAATTATTTGTTAGATAACATCATCCTCTTACACAAGCCCCTTTTAAAAATCACCCTGGACACAAACATGACAGCTGACTTCACTACTTTACATTTATTCAGCTTTAATCAATTAATCACATTTCCTCCTCCGTTCATTTCTAGTCTGCCAGACCTTCAGAGAGCAGGAGCAAATCAGACATTCAATCAATACCGGAGAAAAAAAAAAGATTACAAATGAAATTTTTACAAATTACATTTGTAAAATTGGAAAAAAATTGAAATGAAAAGGAGTAAATAAAATTGCAAGTAAGTGAAGATACAATACAGCCAACTGAAGCTCATTCTAAAGTTGTGACAAACAGGATCATTTTTTCTTTTCTTTTATATTTAAATGCTCTTACCAGATATAAAAACTTGTGATGAGACGTACTGCTGACGGTTCAATCGTGGGTTGTTGATAAATGCAGGAAGTGTTTAATGGAGTGTGAGTCATGGCTTGCATTATTTCTGGTTAAAGACACCACAAACTCTGTTTGAAGCCTCACTGCATATTTTTAGTCAGGAAGCGGTTTGAGTTTGAATAAATGAAATGATAGAAACAGGAGGGAGCTTAAGACAAATACCGAACTCAACTGTGTATAAAAGCCAGTGCAAAAAGTTTTAAACAGTTTGAGCAGCTCTAATGTAAAGCACCAGACTGCTCCACAATTTAGGGGCAGCCACCAAAAAATGCTCTGTCACCCCTCAGTTTGAGCTTGGCGTATAAACCTCCAGGAGGAGCTGGGTTTAATTCCTCAGAGCTCTAACTGGAACATGTTGGTGCAGCAGCTCTGATTGTAATAGAGTTATACCATTTAAAACTTCTTAAAAAAGAAAAACAAAAAACTGGATTCTGAGACTGTTTCTCAAAAGCGGGTACACATAACCCCTGGGGAGGTGGAGACACTCCAGAGTGTAGCTACGTGACAAAATAGGACGATAACAAAATAGCATTAATTTAAAATTAAATTAGAGTGTAAAAATATTTCAGTGGGCTTTATGCACAACTCCACTACTTCCTGAACTTAAGCCAGCTCCTTTGTTTCCTGTCTTTCATTACTGGACAAATTGATTAATCCAAGTGTGCCTGACCTCAGCAACTATGACAATGGCCACAAAGTAAATTGTAATACTGGTTTTAATAGAATCTATCTAGTAGATAGAACTTAATTTTAAAGGTAGTGTGTGAGAATTACTGACATCTAGTGGTAAAAAATGGGTATTTGAAAGAAATATGTTTTCTTTCAAATGATTTCATATTCCAAGCACTGTTGTGAATGTACGGTGGCTGTTTGTGGCCAAAATCCTCCCAGATGTAAAGATGTTTTCATCTGTGAGTAGATCCAGTGGTCTTGGATGTAGCTATGACAGTACTATGAGAAACTATTTTCAATGTACTTTAATGTACTACTTATCCAAAACAGTGCTTTAACTCCCATTAAACAAAGTTAAAAGCTGGTACAGCAGTTTTGAAGTTAAGAGGGTTCTGACTTCACACACATTGTTTTGTCCATTCAGGGACACTGTAGTAAAAATGGCAGAGCAAAGATGGCAGCCTTCATGTATGTGCACCCCCAGCATACATGACTCATTCTAAGAAAATAAACACATAACAGTTATTCTAGTGAAGCAATAGACTTTATGCACAGCTCCAGCACTTCCTGAAGTTAATACTGCACCCTTGTTTCCCGTCTTTCATGATTGGGTGAACTGATTAATCCAGGTGTGTCATCCCATTTGCTGAGGTCAGACACACCTGGATTAATCAGTTCATCCAATCATGAAAGACAGGAAACAAAGGTGCAGTATTAAGTTCAGGAAGTACTTGAGCTGTGCATAAAGCCCATTACATATAATTAGAAACAAAGTTTTTCACATTTTTCTGCCATTGATCTTTTGATTTTGTTGCTTACTGTACCTTTAACTTAGTTGTTAGTAATACTAATCTTAAATAAGTTGTAAGAACTTTGGAGGGCAACATGCTAGATAACTTAATTTACTTAAGTTGAATCAGTTTAATTAAAATGAGTACAGGGAAATTAGGGAGGGTGAGGGAGCAGGTTTCCCACAATGCAGTTCAGTTCTTTTAACAATAAAGTAGAGATAATTCACAAACGAGGTTGGAAGTGTCAGGTGACTGCACTCAACTTGTTTGTTTATTCTTGTATTTAATACCTATGATCCAGCAGTTGCTGCACTGCGACAGAGACGTCTGCGGTCTGAAATTAGTTTTATTTACAACTCACCTCCCTGAAAGTTGTTGTGATATAGTAAGAACAAATTTGAAATTAATAACATTTTTAAGTTAGAGCAATGTGAAATCATCATGTTAGTATAATATGATATGGAGTTTGTATGAAGCGTCTCATCTAATTTACATGAAATTAATCACAGCAAGTTTCCTCCACAATCTCATTCACTTACAGCTTAAGTTCAGAAAAGTTCTACAAACTTAAACTATTTTAGTTTATTCTACTTAATCACTCCTATTACTGAATACTTAATTTTCTTAGTGGCAGCGTTTGTCTATTTTTCTTTAAAGTAAATCCAACTAGTTAGAATTTACAATGCAGACACACCTGGATTACTCAGTTTGTTTAGTAATGAAAGAGCTTTCTCATGATTAATTTATAATATTCAGTGTAACTCATTAAAATTAAATCAAAAGGAAAGGTACTTTTAAGAGAGCAGAAGGCTTTAACTGAAGAGCCACCTTTAAAAGCTCAGAGTGACGCTTGCTGAAAAACAGCTGAGAGCACAATAAAACAGCAGGACTCAATAACGTCATAGATAAGGATCTAATGGCTGCAATTTCATAAGTAAGATTTTTTTTTTTTTTTTCCCAGCCAGCCATAAACTGTGGTAAGACAGCTATTAGAGAGGATGAACACGTCCACCTGTCTTATAATCTGTGGCCAGCAGGGGGATTGTGTGAGCTTAAATCCTTGAGACTGTTGAGTGGACGGCTTCTCATGAAGCTTCATCTCACCATCCGAGATTCTATTCACCAGATAAATCTCAGGTCAACTACAGCAGATTGCACCATGTAATTGTTTGTTTTTCAAAAAATAAGTCAGAATTAAGGAGGACTGTTACAAAGCACACCCTCGCACTTCTATAGAAATCAAGAGGGGCAATTTGAAACCAGATGATGACAATCAAATGAGGTGTTGGTCTGCACCTCTATAATCTATAATGTGGAGCTCATTCTACAGTGAGAAAGATTTCATGAAGAAATTCACAAGTGAAAAATCCAAGACAGTTGTTAGTATTCCCAGCAAATGGCAACATTTCAGTCTACAGTACAAACCTCAGTTAGCATGTTGAACATGAGTTAGAAAAGGAGCTTCAGAGACATGATTTATTTCAAAAGGTTTCCAAGAGAAATCCTCTTCTTTTGAAAATGAACGTAACACAGCTGGTGTTTGCTGCATCTGAACTAACAATGACTGACATATAGGACCAATGTGAAGATGTTTGTCCATACTGTATAGTGCTATCCTGGCTGAAAACCAAACACAGCACTTCAGGATAAATATCTCATACCACTGGTCAAGCATGGTATTTTAGTGTGGCTGATCGGAGCTTGGTTTGCAGCCATCTGAACATCTTTGGCCATTCAGTCAACCATTAACTCCCCTGTATTCTAAAATATGAGAGTAAAACATGAAGCTAGCTGTCTGACCGCTAAAGCTATGTGAAACTAAGTTATGCAACTGAACAACAATGCTAAACACAGCTGCAAATCTGCAACAAAATGGCTAAGAATGAGAGAAATCTGTGTTCAAATGGCTCCAAGCACAGATCTTAACACATCTGCGCATAAACAGCTGCCCACACATTTCAATTAACCAAAGCAAAGTTGTAAAGAAGAGAGGGCTAAAATTCCTCCACAGTGACATAAGAGTGATGGCGTCATCTGGAGAAACATTTCTGCCTCTAAATGTGCTTCCACATGTGATTGAAACCCTGGGTGTACTTAACTTCTCACATAGTGCTTCTTTTACATTGAGTAATATATATATATATATATATATATATGTGTGTGTGTGTGTGTATATGTGTGTGTGTTTTAAAATACAAGATTTGTGAATCTTTATAAATGTAAAACATTTAGCAGGAAATGTTACTCTGGAGTAACATTAATATATTTGAAGTTTACAAGACATCAGAGGCCTGAGAGCCTAAAAATAATTTGTTTAATCTGTGAAGAACAAATGTTGTGAAGTAGAAAACACGCTATTTAAATCTTCTGTATTACAAGTCAATAAAATGTATGTATGAGTAATAATTGAAATATTTTTAAGTACAAATACAGAAATGGTATTAAAACACCACTCGTGTTTGTAAAATTACTTTCAATCACTGTTAGATGGAGAGAGGAAATGAAACAAAACAACAAAAAAGCGATTCATTTGAACGTGTTTGGATAAAAGATCATGTGAAACCATGTCTGTTTTTGTTCTTTCCAACTTCTCTTTATTTGTACTTTCACATATTTCACACATTTCAGAGAATTTAAATGACAGTGAAACCTCCTTTTTGTTAATACTTCAGACCATTTGCAGAGACAAACCAGCAGGAATTGGTTTCTCTGTACCACCAACAGCTCAGTTTGAGAAAAAAAAAAAAGGATCAAGCAGGTTTTGCATTTTCCATTCTACTTTTCAAGCTCTGGTGTACTTTTACCTTGTGACGTGTTTACACTGCTAACCTTTGCAAACAGCCTGATAAGTTGTGTGTAACCTACAGAAGCCTCTCTCTGACCTACTTTCCATACATAGCTTACTCTTGATGGGTGCAACACCCTTCAAAGGCAGCTTTGCTATAAGGAGTTTCCTTTCATGGCCAACCATCTGTGACTGGTTGACATACATTATGTTGCATAACACATTTAAATCCTAGACTATTTAAACAAAGACTGTTGTGTTGAACATGGACTTGGACATTAGTTAATCGTTCATGCTGGTTGTTTCATAGTTTGCTGACTTGGACCTGTGCACTCCCATAAAGCTACTGGAGGACTTTGCAGCAGGCTATAATGTCACAGGGCGATGTCCTTAAACAGACAGCATTTTCAAATGTACACCTTAAAAAAATACTCAAAGTAGAAAGAAAATTTTGGCAATGAAACTGGACTTAGATGAAGACTGAAGACTTTTTATTCTAAAAAAAAAAAAAAAAGCAAAATAAATTAAAAACATCATATAGAAATATAACTACAACAAATGTAGCTACAACTCTTGACTTCTGTGGGTTCTCATAGTCAACCCATCAAGACAACTCCCTGGTGCTCATCAGTAAACATACCGAAGTGACTTTTCCATAAGTTGCCTTAGATTTATGGCATATAAACACATGGAACTCCTTTGCACAACTAGTTTAGGCTTTTGTGACTGCCTGTGGCAGCCCTCATAATGGATTGTTGCATTAAGGAAATATAACGTCAATATTCAGAATTCACGTATAGAAGTCAAAATATAAGCCACTTGATGGTGAAAATAATATAAGTTTCAGTAATAGGCAAGTTGTTTTATGACCAAGACAAATAACATGGGGGGATGGGCAGCTCACAGGCATGTTATTACAGCTCCTTGCAGCTGTTGCAGAGCAGCATAACAGGTTTACCTGTACAACCTACATAGAAACTCTGAACTGTCGTTTTCTGTGTCAGGAAATGTAAAGCATTATCAATCTAAACTTGTTTATCTTCTCAGTTGCTATTACATAACAACAAACTGTGTAGGCTATATCTGATTAAACCGTACTACAGCGTTTAGTCATGTTTTTGCTTCGTCAAATGGGTAAGTTCTCATATGTTATGTCAAATAAGCGTGTGGTTTCAGTTATCGAAAGAGGTTGTTTTCGTTATATTTTCTCCACTTCTCTCTGGACATACCCGACCGAGCTCCAACAAAAGAAAAGGGAGGAGAGTCAGCGATTGACGTCATCATTCTGGCAACAGGAATGAATGCGTCTGCTTTTCTTGATACCGATTGGTCGTGCTGCTCACTCTTGGATTGTGATTGGTCAGATGTGTGTGCGAACAGACTACATATCGCTGAGGTGGATTCCATTTTGTTGCAATTCAGAGTCGGGAGGGAGAAGTGGTGTTTCTACGACCACTGTTTACATCACAAATAGCCTCGAGGGAGTCGGATTTGTAGGAAATATAGCTTGCTGTGATTCCTACATAATCCGGTGAGGGATATCTGAGGCTAACAATATATGTTTCTGACGAAAGGCTTCAACAACCAAGCCTGAAGAAGTCGGTAAGAGAAGTCGTTTTGTGCATCGTCGCCATATTGAGTTCCGTTTCTTTGTTTTGGTTGGGTGCCAAAGTAGAATGACGCAAATAGTAATATTGTTGTTTTTTAGTTTAGTTTTTTTAATTAATGGTCTTAGTTTTACATCAAAATCGATTGATCAATGATAAATAAGGATACCATTGGTTTCACATTAAGAATAACCGCACAAAGCCAGATCCAATCGACTGCAAGTAACCTAATCCTGCATGTACAAACAGAACTGGGACGACGCTGCGCTTTTCTCATGTAACATACTGTTTGGATGGTCGAGGGCATTAAAAATTGGAATGATTGCAGTCTGATTAAAGGTCTGATGAAGATCTGTTGGATTATGTTGACTGTTGTGCGGTGACGCACTTACCCCAAACACTGTTAAAAGTAATTGATGCTTACACGACGGTATACAAACATAATCATGTGCGATGATGAGTGCCTTTGCATGTCTAACGATCATTTTCATTACTCATAGGCCGTCGACTTCTTGGAAGATTGTGCGCCGAGGTGAATTAATGTTCAACTCGGCTCCACGGCACAATCAACGCTCATTGGCACATGAAAACTTCAAACCTTGCTGGACACACAAGTGCAGCGAGAAGTAGACGAACTACTTCGAGGACCTGGGGACCGAGTGGAGGTGAAAGATTGAAGAGAGATCTCTGCTTCGTCAACTTTCTGACAACAAAGAGGTAAGCTGGGGCTGTTTTGCACTCCGTCGTGTGGGGGAGGGGCGTGGCGGCCCTGGCTGTCTGGTGTTCCTGCACGTAGCGCTATTTGCTTTGCTGTAATATGTAGCAAGATTGCCCTCTGAGTGGTCAGCATTTCACTTCGCAGATATTTTTATCATGGAAAATTATTAAACTGTATTTTTTTTTTTCTTCTTAAATTTTTGCAGTTTACTTAAAATTGTGCACTAATCTTTTAGGTGACACGTAGCACAGAAAGATGGGAGGTGGAGAGAGGTACAACATTCCAGTTTCCCACCCTGAACGCCCCAAGAAGAACCATCAGCTTGGCAAGACCAAGCAGAGAAGCCGTGACCAGAATGGAGCAGCAGCATCTGCTGGAGGAGCAGGTGGCCTTCATCATCTAGGCCACCGTCGGAGCGACAAAGGCGCAGCCTACCACAGGTCTCCAGAGGCGCGGCAGGCCGCGTCTGTGGAGAAGAATGTCTCTGTCCGTTTAACCACCAACTATGATCAGAACTGGGAGGGTGCAGTGTCCCACCTAAACACACTCCTGGCAACACAGGGCAGCCCAAGCTATGCGGGGCCTAAGTTCAGTGAGCCACCCTCACCCAGCGTGTTACCCAAACCCCCCAGCCACTGGGTGTCTTTCCCAATGGGCTCCTGTGACCACAGGGAGATGATGGCCTTCCAGCTCAAAAGCCTCCTGAAGGTGCAGGCTTGAGAGAGATACCCACATTAAAAGAGCCAATGCATGTACTGGGACTCTGGGGTACTTGCCTACCAGGAACGCCACAAAGCTGTAATACTCTTAACTGATTTTGGACTGAAATTCTGAAGTTGGGCATTAACAGCAATGATTTACTGTTAAATCCTATTTGAAATTTTTATTTTAAAATGATTACAGTCTTGCAGTCTTGCTGGTTGGTGATGCCTTCAGTGGAGCCAGTGTTTGTGACTGATGACATACTGGATTTTTGTTCTTTTGTTTTGTTTTTTTAGTGTTGGCTGTTAAAGCAGATTGAGAGTACCTTTTTCACCCCAAACAGGGATTCTAGTGTAAACCAGGTAAACTCCCAGAACTTTTATAGTCCATTTCTGTGGACAGATATGCTTATTCAATTACATAAGTGTTGATAAGCCTTTGAAGTGATATTCACAGCCTAAAGTGCTAAAGCTCACATGGTCACCCCCCTTTTTTTAAAAGAACCTTTTACCACCCCCCACCCCCCTATTTTCAACTGCATTGCAATCCTTGTTTGGGGTATTAAAGGGGCACTCAGCTGCAGTTCTGCAGGGAAAAGAAACTTTTTTCTCTATTATTCCTCTTCACAGAGATGAGGTCATGGGTAAGTACAGGTCGGAAGAATAACCTCAAACAAGACCATCGCACATGGGCCTTGGATCACTACCTCCTGTAACCTTTTTTTAAACTGCGCTGTGCGCACATGCACTATAGGAGGCGAGTGGCTCTAAGGTCCACAACACTCTATCATAGCATTATTTTGTAAGAAAAGAGTCAGTTTTGTTGAAGTTGAAAGGTGTTTGAAGCGCTATGTGTAACCAAAGTAATGTTTTGCTGCATTTCTTTTGGCACTCTGTGTGGTTGGCATTATTGCCACTCCTACTTAAATCTTGCCAGCCTCTATGACAGGAGCGCTTGATTCGGTCCTACGAGGGCCACAATCCTGCAGGCTATCAATATCTCCATACTCCAACACACCTGACTCAAGTTAATTAGTCATTGTGTACAGCTTGAGTAGCTATTCAATCTATTTGAGTCAGGTTTGCCTGAGCAGGGAGACACTAAAAACCTGCAGGATTGTGGCCATCGGAGGACCGCACTGAGTAGCCCTGTGCTGTGATGAATGAATTTAAAACTGTTTGTCTGTTCCAATCAGTACTGTTACTGCCCCTCAGTGTCTGCCTCCTCTGCACAGCAATAGCGTAGCTTTAACTGCGGAAGAGGACCTAAGTCTTTTTAAATAATGTGGTCCTGTTAGCTATATGCTACTGTTGCTAGGATGAGTCAGACGTGAGGGTTTCTGGAGGGAAGTAGCTCAAAGCCTTCTGGGTAGGGCAAGATGCTGGTGTTTGTTTACAAATTTTAAAAGGCTGGCCAGCTGATAATCGGCACACTTGCTGCCCACTATTTACCTTCTTGCACTGCAATCAGGCTTTTTTCCCCTCTCCCTAAGTAACATGCTAGAATGTTATTGAAATGATTTGAGATTAAGCCAACTATCTTATATGGGTTTTGTTTTGGTTATTCAGTCTTCTATTGAGGTCTGTCAGTTTTCCCTCCTGCAGAGTTGAAGCTGTTAATAGCCAGCATAAAGTTAACAAAACAACTGTTAGAGTTCAAGAGCCATGTAAATAATGACCTGTATAAAGTACTTGTAGCATATGTACATTTGCAGGCAGTTTGCCTGTATGACAAAAGTATTTTTAGTAATAACACTGAATGTATAAGACATGCTAAGGACATGTCTTAACTTCAATACTGAAGAATATTTTTGTTAAAAAAAAAAGCGAAACAAAAACCTGCCTATAGCATTTGCCAGTACCCCTGCACTGTTATCTCTCCAGATATCTTGCACATGTTTTTTTATTGTTTTTTATGACGCAGTGTTGGGGTGAAAATGCTAAGCATGAATCAAATGGAACTTCAAATATCAATTTGGCTCAAGGAGACTTGCACATGTAGGGGTTTTAAGTACAAAAACTGCTTGCAGTTTATAATTTTGACCCGTGTGTTGACAAATTTAGTGCCTCATTTATAATCCATGCCGAAACTATTTTCATTTAATCACTAAAAAGCCCCCCCCCCTTTTTTTTTTTTGTTTCTCTTTTCTTTTTTAATCAGTCAATTGTAGCCATCAGCTGTACTTCCGCCAGCTGATGGTTAAATTTGGTCAGTTTTCTGTTTTTTTTTTTTTTCTGGGATCATGCATGGCAAAGTCTCCTCATTCTAAAGTAAAACATTAAACCAATTGGCTTTTAATTTGTCCCCCCTGACACGTCACTGAATTTGAAGTCATGTGCCCCACTAAGGATTGGTGATAATTTGTCCTCTAAAAATGTAAAGAAAAAAAAATGTACTCTGAATTGATAACAAAGTAAACAAATTAAATAAATCCCTTCCCCTCCCCCCTATGTTTGTGTTTGTCTTTTTGTGTACAGCTGCTTACAAAAAAAAATGCAGTAATCAAGGGCGGTTAGTTTCCTCATGAAAATGGATCATTTTTAACATGTCACAGTAAATACTGAAGAAAATGCACCATTTGCCAAAGTAATTCATGGCTATTCAAGTTAAACATTGCCCTTATAGCTTCCCAACAGGTCAAGTATCACTGATAAGTCAAGGCATTGATGAGTTAAGTTTTTATCCATATTCAACAGGAACACAGACACATGACTTTAATGAAAGCAGTTGGTTCCAACTAAAAGTACAAATGGTAAATCAAAACCTGTAAGTATCTTGCAGACATCCCACATTTGCATACACACAAACAAACCTAAATTACTGAACACTGTTGATAAACTTGGCCCTTAAGCCTGATGCTGTCTTCCCTTTTACAATAAGATATCTTCCAAAATATCAACAGTGGGTATAATACTAGTTAGTACAAAGTTGAACAAAAAACACTGCATGTGTGTATGTGTCTCAAACAAAAGGCTTTGGGGAAGAGTCAGTGGCCACCAGATTTGCGTCCAGCCCAGGACCTGGAGCGAGAACGTGATCGAGACATGGATCGAGAGAAGGAACGTGATGGAGATCTCCCCAGAGACTGTTTGTAGGAGCTGGAGGCTGGGTGGAATTCTTCAGCGGGGCTGTCCGACTTGGACTGACTCTTTTTATCTTTGGGCCTTGATCTGGCTGGCGAAGGGGTGCGGCTATGTGAGCCTGGCTCCTGATGTGCCCTGTGCTGTTCACGAGGAGGACCTCTGTACCTGCTACAATTTATACTATTAGTGATCAGGGGACAACCAGTAAGTTTTTCATTTAAATAGTGCGAGATGAAAAATAGCCTACTTCTCGTTTTCAAAGCTTCTGCTCCGTCTATGTCGGCTGTAGGATCCAGAGCTATAGAGGGGACAGAAAAGCAACAGTTAACATGATTAGAACGCCAAGTTACACTCAGACCCAACATGTTTTTGCAATTAAAAAAAGGTATTGTTCCTATACAAGTCCTCATAATCCACAGCATTATTATTTTCAATTTCTTTTTTGTACATTGATATTACTGAATTAATCTTTGTTTTTGTTACATGGTGATGGCCTACAAACAACCAAATATACAAGTTCATATCTATAGATGAAAACTGCTGCAACATTATGCTTCTCATTCTTCACAATGCTATGGTGTAATAATGGTGTGCTGCCAAGTCTTTCAGCAATGCAATATAGCCTATGCAACTTTCTATAAGCCTCAGCTAACATGCAGCCAGGGTCGTCAGGGCAGGGCTCAGGTTGCCCGGGCAACTGCCCGCTTGCCGTCTTTGGCTAAAATTGCCTCTCACAGGAAAAAATAGAATTAAAGAAAATAATTGGAATTCATGTTTTTAAAAAAAGTGCCGCAAGTACAAAATTGAACTTAAATTAAGCCACTAAAACGTTTTTAAAAAAATTCAAATACTTGAGACAGGAGTAAGTTTTGAGTGCTCAGGCCCCCCTGCCTTAGATTCAAGTTCACAGCTGTTTGCCGTGCATGTCACCGTCAAGGCAGGTGTGCACACGTGTTCCCTCAAAAGTTATACTAGTTATGCTAAAATGCATATTATGCTTTCTCAGCGGCAAACTCAGTGATGAGACTTTTATAATCTAGTTTGGACGCATTTTAATTTTCAACTGATAGCAGGGCAAGCCCTCACGGTCCTGTCACATGGAGGTGTGCAGATAGTTTTTTAAGTAGTTTTTTACTTTGAAAAGCTTTGCTGTTATTACGCCACCATGTAAGTTACATGTGAAAGTCACACTGATGACTCAAAGAATACATTTATTAATATAGGGAACACCATTTCGGCTATTTGTATGACTGCAATATCAATATTTATAAATGTCTTGTAAACCAAATACATAATAAGATATACTTTATTCATGCCAAATTAGAGAGCCAATTAGGAAAATTCTTCTCTGCATTTTACCCATCTCAGGCTGAACCTAAGAGCAGTGGACTGCGAATTAAAGCGCCCAGGGAGCTGTTGGTGGGGGTAAAGGACCTTGCTCAGGGGTACATAGTGGTTCACCAGAGTGCTGTAACGGAGACATGAACCTGGGTCTGTCACGCCAAAGCCTGCAACTACAGATGCACCAATCTGATACTCGGATTGGATATCTGCCCAGATACTTACAAATAAGCTGGATCAGATATCGGATGAATGTGGCCGATCCAGCGTTCCAATCCAGTCATTTCTGTTTTTATTAATATCGTAATGAATGTACACTTTGTCATTTGTTAATAAATAATATTAGGTAGATTTTTAGTAGGGGTGGAAAAATATTGATGCACTGAAATATCGCAATATTTTCAAATGCAGTTATCATAATGATCTTTAAAGACACCGTATTGAACTATTTTACTAATGAAATCTTGCAAAATTTAGTTGTTCTGTTACGAAATCTCACGGGTTTTCGTGAAATCTCACGGGATTTTGTAAGAGAACAATCAAATCTTGCAAGATTTTGTTGCTAAAATAGATCAATATCATGTTTTTAAATATCAATATGAAATGGGGATATGAAAATATCACAATATTTCAGTGTATCGATATTTTGTCCCCACCCCTAATTTATATCTCTCTTAATTTGTTAACTTTTTCTTTTTTTTTAAAAAAAGGCTAAATGTTTTGTCAAGCTTGATGCCTTCATCACATGACAAGGTACACAGTTCATTCATTCAACAGTAGTATCGGATTGGTACTGGGTATTGGCCAATATGCTCAGCCCAGGTATCGGTATTGGATTGGATTGGAAAAAACTGAATTGGTGCATCTTTACCTGCGACATTACCACTAGGCTACCCATTCCCCCTAACATAAGACTGTTCAGTTTTTTGCTTTTAAAAAAAAGGATAAAGTGAACCTGTTGCAGAGAAATGAGACTTTAAACTACTGCTGTTGTGACGTCGTCCTTTCTTGGACTTGTTTCAATATTAGACTTAGTTCAGAGTATGCAAGTGTGTGGTGACGTCACTTCCTGTCATTTTCAAAGCATTCTGTTGAACATGGCAGGCCCATGGTCTTAGGGCGCATTCACAAAACTTTTTTGATTCGAATCAGAGTCCGTTTGCTCGGACAGTTCGCTTCGTTTGGGGGAGTTGTGAATGCACAAACGGACTCTGATCCGGAACAAACAACCGGACTCGGTCTGCCTGCAAACGCAGGTCTCAGTCCGATTCAAGTGAACCAAAGACAGGAAGTCGACTACAAATTGCATTGGCATTGTGGGTCAAACGTTAGACAACATAGGTAAACGCTACGACAACAAACACACGTGTGGGGCTGCAGTACTTATAGAGATGGCTTCGTGGTCAGACGTGGAGTTACAAGGAAGTAAAAGCATTCATCGATATTTGATCTGATGAAAGCATATCCAGCTCGTACAAAAATAATGTCACTTAGTGCAGGGAACAGAAGTTGTGAGAACCTTCTTGTACATGCATCTTGTCCTCACCTACGGTGAATCCGAAAGCAGCACCACCTGAGATTCTCATTCTTGGCCCGTTTGGCAATAGTGTAACGTGAACGCGTTCTCGGTCCGGAAGACCAACCCTGCCCCCAAACGAACTGAGTCCCAAAACGGACCGAGACACGCGGACTATGCTTTCTGAATGCGCCCTTAGTGTTAACTGCTAATGTGTGAGGTAATATACTTCTCAACAGTTTTTCAAGTTAACGCAGTTCAATGATGAATGATAAAAAAAATATCCAAATTTGCAATGATCTAGGCTCAGAGAAACGTATTTTTGACAGAGGCAACATAGGGATAATATTTTTTTTACCCATGATCCCTAGTAAAATTTCATTAAGGTGTAAAAATTGGCAACTACTCACTCTCTGGGGCTGTCTGATCTCCGAGGGCGACGCTCATAAGAAGGAGTTCTGGATCTCCGACGATCATAGCTGCGGCTCCGTGAGCGTCTTCGGTAGCTATCCCGATCATCATCGTAGCGGGAGAAACTGCGAGGTGAAAGTCGTTCCTTGGCCTTCATCTGATTTGGTGCTTAATGGAAAAATTGACGATAAAATATTAATTTAGAGTACACCAGATGTTCAACATGATGTCATATGGGGCATCATGGTTTCTATGTGTAAAGTGGAATGTCAGTTTTCCATACTCTTGCGGTCTCCCTGGGCAAACTGGATCTCAATCTGGCGACCACAAACCCATTTACGATCGAGGTTGTGAAGAGCATCTTCTGCATCTCGAACATCTTCAAATATGCTGGATAGTTAAGGCCGTTCATTTTGAGATTTTGAGATTTGGGACAGAATGCTACACACACAGACACACACACACAAAGGCTGCGATATAGCTACTGAATCAATAGGAATGGGAATGGGTGTAGGGGAGGAATCAGTTAAATATTTAATAATTTAATGTTCTGGCAACATTTACTATTCAGAAATAATTATTTGGTAAAACAGCATCAAAACAAACTGAATCAATTGGGGAATCTGTAATTTCAGATTATGCAGACAAGACAAGTGTGGATGGTGATCAGATTCTGGAGGATACAAAAGTTTGGCTTTTTACCTTTAACATGTTTGACTTCAGCGTGATCTTTATTGCCTTGGCAGAAGAACTTGGGGTTTCCTGCTTGTCTTTGCCCAATAAACACTTTGCTTTTCCTCCCTTTGGTAGACAAATTGAAGTCTGCTGCTCACATTTAGTCCTCTTTGCATCTTCATGCTTTTCACTTTATTTTCCAAATTCCGCTACTGCTTGTTGCCTGGGTGTCTTTGGTTGAATCTACTCTAACATCGCCTTTCAACTTTGGTGTGGGGTCTCCAGAACTGTATCTTTAACATTCTAAGGCAACAACAGGAGAAATATTGGTTAGAAATAGATGTGATGCCAGGGATGTCAAATATCTCTTACAAACTGAATTACATAACTATTGCTATATGATATCAATACAAAAATTAACAGTACTTTAAAATAAAGACAAGCCTCTGAAATATCTTCAGGCTTAATAGCATTCACTTAGTAAAAACACCATTTTCAAATCAAAATAAAAAGAATAAAGGATATTGAACGTAAGCAAATCCTCTTGGCCGCCGTGTATAGAAGTCAAGTGGGATGTAGACATCTACAATTGGCCCATAACGACCAAACTCACGTCGCAAATCCTCTGGCCTGAAGTGTCATGAAATAAGCACATTTATTCTGCTGGGTACCATTTAAATTCGTCTGAAGCCCAGCAGGCAGGTGATACAGAAAAGCTGGTGCCAGCACAGCACATGGCACAACATATAAGCAGGTGCATCCTGTTACAAACTGGTTTGAAAGGAAATTTCCTCACCTTAAGAGTTTAGACATTGTACAAGTAAAAACTCAGTCAATTCAATTAATCATTATAGGCAGGAGGGAAAAGGAACCTGAAATTCCAAATTTTGCAGAAGGTGGAAAAGTTTTATACTTGTTTATTTTTTAATAATTAACCACAGTTGGGTTAATTTATGACTGTAACCCTTGAAGTTTGCTGATCGATGAGGCTACTAAAGTTACTGAGAGTTTACATTTGTCAGTGTGCTCCTGATAGATTTTGTTCAATTTTGTTTTATCAAAAGAGCAGAAGAAAGGATGGAGCCACTGCCACACAGCTGGATATAGCTCCCACAGGTAATTTATTTCACCAAGTAATGTTTAGTAACATTAGTCTGAACAAGGGCTGTGCCCGAAACGTTACTTGGTGAAATAAATTATCTGTGGGAGCTATATCCAGCTGTGCGGATCCATCCTCTCTTCTTTATCTGCGTTTTCTTGTGATCCAGCACCTGGTTTGAGATTTTTATAAGGATGTGCATGACTTTTCAGTTTGTTTTTTTAAAGAGCACCTTTAGTTGACAGGGGATAAATTTAGACTGATGAAAATGAAAAGATTTAAGGCAAAATACAGGCTGAAGGCTACATCTCATTATGCAGGTCTGTATGTCGCTCACTTTAGACATAAAGCAAAACATAAAATCTCAAACTGTTTTTAACATTTGCATTACATATACTTAATTTAGAATAGTCAAATCAAGTCATGAAATAGTTTTGATTCCATTCAGTGATAATTATTTAACAGAGGTGCAAGGTTTTCACGTGAATATCCAGGCTATGACATATATACACCAGAACATACGTGTTTCTCAAACTTATCAATGGCTTATTTCTATAAAAGGCCATCCTTATATTTTGCACTGGCCAGCGGCTGTTTTAGTTTAAATCAGTCACAGTATAAAACTGTGTCCTACACGAAGCGTTGCAAATGATATAGCACACTTCTTATGCAGCAGACATTCAATCAGGAAACACACAAACATTAATTAATGTGAAGAAAAGCCTCTGAGGAAAAACAGCAGACTCACTGAAAATCAGAAAGTTATTCTATGTATAAACTAAATGTTCAATTTTGGTCTCAAATAATTTTCTGAAAACTAAATCATACGACAAACTATTATAACGGTTAGAACGCTGATATTACTGTAAACTACGATGCAACTGTCACTACCGATAGTAAATATCTTAATACTTGAACACGCTAACTATAATGCAGATTAAAATTGAAATATTGCCGTAAAATATATGTGTGGCTGTTATTTTCTAAGATAAGTACTTATCTACATGAAAAAAAGTATTTTTTTCAATGTGTAATAGTTCACTTCAGATTCGACACTGCTGCTTGTTTGCTAATAGCAACTCTAGCGTAGTCAGTGTGTTCGGTAATAGACTTTTGCAGTTATTCTGACCAACACTAGGTTAAAAAACAAAACACTAAACAAATTGCAAGTGTACTTTAACTAGAGTCACTGGTGAAGTTAACGTATGCTGGCCGTTTGGTGATGACTGATTTGCTAACCTGATAGCATAACATTAGCTTCAGCACACCTGCGTACAACGCGAGGAACACGTAAATAAAAGCATACCTGGATTCGTCAGCGATGTTTCTCACGAAAAGAGATGTGTTGGGAGGCCTCATATACCTCGCCATTTGTAGCCGTGTACTCGGTAGTAGTTATCTCTGCCTAAACGTTTAACTGCGGCTGACACGAGCGACGTTGTCACCGTTTCCGCAACAATGCGCATGCTCAAATATTTACAGCCCTAAGGTGCGCTGTCTGTCTGTTCCCATAAAAAGTTAGAAGATGTTGTCTTCTATTAATCTTATGTTTTATATCATTGTCCCAATATTATCCTGACTTACTATAAATCCCCGAAGATTATCTTTTATCAAGAGCATAAACACTGCTTACTTCTTAATCTAAGTGTCTATGATTATTTCTTTCTTTTTAACTCCCTAAAGCAATGACAACTGGCTGAAAAGTGTGGCCCCAAGTCATGAATTTTAAAGAAAATACTCACCACCTTTTATTTATTTATTTATTTTTTATTAAGCCTATTATGGAAAACCATGCAGAACTTTTACCTGCTTTGAACAGATCTGCCCGATTCATCTATCTCATTTCATTATATTTCAGAAATGGAAGAGTTTGGGCTGCTACAAAATCATGCATTGACATTTGCACAGAGTAAAGACACAAACCACACTTAGTAAGCTCACTTTTATTTAAATATAAATTGTGTGTGTTGTTGCTGCCAAATTTACATCTTTTTGCTCCTCCTGACAAGAGTTGTTGAGCCCATGCTCAAAGTCTGGAGAGAAAAAGGAGGAAAGAATATATTCAAAATTCAAGTCATGTGATGAAGTGCATTACTTTAGAGTTTGTATAGTCAAACAGTGGGGAATTTTTTTTTCTTTTTTTTTTTTTTGTCTTTTGTTTGATTTCGGGTATGTGTAGTTGTGTAAGACTACCAGAAGTTTGCATTGTACCTCAATCATCTCTCCTCCCTTCAGCTCTTGCATGTGGCTGAACTTGCCAGTTTTGCAAACCAGTTTGCCACCCTCCATATTGACAATGCACTGGGGAGACAAAGAATAAGACAGTACATATTATGCATCATTTAAAACAGGCATAGGCTGTTTAGACACCAAACGGTCAGTTCCTTTAGTTACAGTCCTGCCTTAGCAGAGCTGTGTAGCCATTTCTTGCCAAATCAAAGTTAACCAAAATCAGTGACCTTTAGCTTCTTGCCATCCATGGTGGTGATTTCAGCCTCCTTGCCAATGGTGAAGGAGTTGGTCACAGTCTTTCCAGGTGTCTTGGAGGTAATAACAAAGTTATTGCCAGTCTGCTTGATCTCAGTAATTGGCTTGATGTCTTTAGCCATCTTGATGACATCTTCGGGGAGTTCTGTTGAGTAAAATAGCTTTTGTAATTTCATGTACCACTAAACTAACAAGCTTGCATGATGGTTCTTTGTTCTGCAAAGCTGTGTTCAGGCGTATGGATAACCAGATCTAAATGTGTCTTCAGGTGCTGGCGTTACATGCAAACTATTTTCTCACCCATGGCCCTGAGGAACTCCTCATAGTTCTCCTGAGAGTAGACCTGCCATGTTCCATTGAAGTCCATCTTTTTTTGAGTCTGGTTTCTCCTTCACCAAGGTGGCTGGAGGCTGAGACAGCAGTGTGAAGCTCGACACAGTGTGAGGAAAAGTGAATGTGCACCCACACCTTTTTATACCCAAATCAGAGGGAGTGCAGTGCTATGTGTAGTGGGTGACAAAGTCCTCTGGGGTAATCACTGCTGTTTGAACAACCTGGAGTTCACTTACTTCTTTTCGGCCAAATCATAGCAACCACGATTGAATGATTAAAATTTTATGTACTGTATAAGTTATCATGCAGAAATGGGCTCTTAATAAGTTGAAAATACAGTTTATATTGCCATTTAACTTTTTTCATAGCTTTTGTGATGAATGTAGATGCAGAGGGGAACAACAGTTTACTGTCTTTAGGGTTCATGGACCTCAGTGGTTGAAAATGCAAAATTGAAGGCAGGAAATTATTTTAATCCACATGGATTTTAATTGTGAGGCCAATCATTCATCATACAATTTTAAATGAATTGAATATATATTTGCAGTCCTATTGAACCTCCAAATATGACTCTCCCTAACAAAGTGAGGTCCTGTAGGGTTAATGACACAGCGGACTGTTTGCTTTTAAAACTAAAAGACAAGATAACTCGTTGCAAAATTATGCTAAAAGTAATCAAATGTCTAAATTTTTCTGAATTCAGTTTACATAAAGAGAAAAAAAACGTGTAAGAGTATATCTAGAGAGAAATACAACAAAGAAATAATTAGAAATAGCTTTATTCACTACATGCACGAATTACACATCTGCTTCTTCAAAAGTTCAGACCAGTAGCTTAAAGTTTTACAGTGTGCAGTAACACAAGCACTTAAAGCTGCGATATCTTTAATCTGTCTAACTGAACAGTGGTCACAAATTTATACGTGCTAAAATGAAGTTCTAAATATGCACAAATTTGGGGGAATTTTAGACAAATTGTCTCAGTGTAATTAGTGTAACTATAATATATCTTTATCACCTTAATCTGTGTAATTAATTTTGTTTTGAGAAAACAAAATAGCTAACACCCAGTTGCTTATGTTAGCGAACAATAGCGACTACAATGGCCAAGGTCAGGGGTCTGCAACCTGTGGCTCCAGAGCTGCAAGTGGCTCTTTGGCCCTTCCACAATGGCTCTCGATAACATTGGCTAAAACGATAAGGAACCAACTAATGTTTTTAAAAAAAATAGATACAGTAACAAATGCAGGTTTTAGTTGTTTTTGCCATAAATGACTGCATAAAATTTTTATGATAAACAAAATAATGACACTAAAAGTACAAGTACTGTTTTAGATCTATTTTTCATGTTATTAGCTTCGAAATCATGTTTTTTTCTCTCTTTTTCCTCTTTTTCTCTTTCTTTCTTTCTTTCTTTCTCTTTCTTTCTTTCTTTCTTTCTTTCTTTCTTTCTTTCTTTCTTTCTTTCTTTCTTTCTTTCTTTCTTTCTTTCTTTTCACCCAATTTTCCACAAACATCTACATCCCACAGAAGCAAATGCATCTAACCTCTTCATGCAAACATTTTTGGATTTTTATTTTAAAACCTAAAATAAAAATCAAATTGTGACTGTTCAAAAATTCCAGCACATTTCCCAAAGTAGATATTTATCAAAAACTAAAGGTTGTGTCTTTTGCGATGTTTCTTTTTGAAAGGTCCTGTAACATTTGTGGCTCTGAACCAGTTTTATTTAACTGGGTTGAGGGCAAAAATGGCTCTTTGGATTGTAAAGGTTGCAGACCCCTGGCCTAGGTGATGTAACCTAATATAAGTTACATAAACCAATCAGGCAATGTTAGCTTTAATAAGCAAAAATCTACTTAATAACTTAAGCTGCAGCACCGCTAACAATATTAGCAATACTCAGAACCACATATAAAACTGGCAACCCATTCTGATGAGAACTGTTCAAGGGGAATTGTGTTATCAAGGATTTTAAAAGTTCTGTTGTCTCATTTAAAGAAAGATATCCAGTTAAAATCTCCCAACCTAAAGCACAAAATTCCTGCAGAAAGTTAATCCTTGATTGAATTTAGGAGTTTTAACCCATTTCCACTGCGTTAGCTGGAGGCTTTTCTCCATGCTTGTACACACTCACTGTCACATCAACAGTTTCTGACCCATACTGATTGCGCACGAAGATGCTGTACTTTCCAGAATCTTCCACGTTGACCTTGTTGACAGTGATAGAGCTGCGTTTGGGCTCTTTAGTGATGGTAAAATGAGACTGATCAAGGATTTCCCTGTCATTACGAAGCCAGAAGATCTCCGGAGCTGGTTCACCATCGATGAAACATGTCAGACAGAGAGACTGAGGAAAGAAAATACTGAATGATCACGCAGATGATCAAATATGAGGTAGTTAGAGTCACAGCTAGCAATATCATACCTTGCCCTCCATGATGGCCACAACATCTGGAAGACCCTTTGTCACTTTAGCACGATCTGAAATAAAAAGGCAACAATAATTGAGCTGACATCCAAACAAAATCTCTTGATTTATGTCAGGATTAAGATATTTTCTGAACACATAAAATGTGACTCACTTTTCTCAGCAACAGCCAGTTGCCTGTGGTATAAAAACAAAGGGTCAAATGTCACCATGACTTACAGTATAGTAAACTTATGATAAGCTACTGACAGTTTTTAAGTAAAACAACATGTGTAAGTCTGCTTGTAACACATTACCTCAGACTGAGTGTTTCATTTTAGTGACACAGCAAGCCATGCTAGGTGCATCTGTTGGTGGTGTTGCACTTACTTCAACCTCTGGTGCTCCAGCAGGGCTTCAGCAAAAGCTGTTAAGAGATTTGACGACGCCAATGAGGATTGGAATGACATAAAATCCCACTGGCCACCTTCTTACTTATATTTGTTTTGGATCCTTTAGATGAAAAGGGCACTTCCACTCACCTTCACCAGACAGTTCAAGATGCCGTTTGTGTGTCTCTTTGCCATCAAACATCTCCAAGGTGTACGCTCCTTTATCGCTCTCTGTTGGGTTTAAGATCTCAATCCAGAGTTTCTGCATGGTGCAGCCGGGTTTTGTCCTGGCCTCCTGGTCAATCCTCCTCTCCCTGGGTAGGGAAGGAAGGAGCAAAAGCAAAATGTTTTTATACTCCTGCTGCAGTGATTTATATAGACCCCCTGGCTAGATCTGTAAAAAAAAACATGAATGTTGGGATTATAACTCATCTATTGAACTCTCAAGGTGGAATAGGACATAAACTTGTTTGTGGTAACAGAAAAAAAAAATCTGTATCTCCCTAAATGCTGCAGCAGGTGGTGCTGTCAGCCTTACTTAAGAAACTAACCTGCATTTTCAACATCAACTGCCGTCCTCTATGTTTGTTTGTGTTCAATTAGTGATTCTTTTTCTAAATTTAAAACAAATTATATGGTGATAATGACGAGGACACTAATCTGAATCAGACAAATTCAGTCTTTTAAATACACCCTTATATTGTACATGTTCTGATCATAATTATACATATATATATATATATATACCTAAACATCCTAGTATTATAAAGCTGAAAGACCTTCTCAAGAAAAGTTAGGTCAATTTCAGTGAAGATGGATGCACCAAACAGCCTGTGGTGAAATATTTACCTGGTTAAACACATTAATCTCTTTGGAGTAAGGAGAAGAAATTACGCTTCAACTTGTAATTCCTTGAGGGAGTGCCTTGCCCAACTTGTATGTTTGTAAAAAATGAAAAAAAGGTAACACATTCCTGATTGAATGACAAAAGTCAGTAGTAGCTCACATTTATGGAGTTTATTGGCTCACATCAAACTGAACTGCTTACGCGTTTCAGCGTAAAGCCTTCATCAGAGTATTTTTACATTTTTTACAAACATTAATCTCTTTGTTTGTGTGCAATCAGACAAAAAATCCCAAATACCTGTTTTCAGACTTGTAGGTGAAGTAGAAGAGGTGTTTTAGAGGTTGAAGATGTTACAAAACAAGCTTCAGGCTTTGCCACAGCAAAGAAAAAGGCGCAAAATGCTGCAGTAAATGAATGCAGAGGTGGGAGAGGTACTCAAATACTTCACTCGTGATAAAAGTACTAACAGCACAATGCAGTACAAGAATGGTCCTTCAGTGGATATGCTGCTGAGGGAAAAAGTCTGTGTGCAACCAGGTAGTCCATTTGAAATATTAAAGACAGTTAATGCATAATGATGCCCTTTGTGACTGTATACTATCACTTATCACACCTGAGTGAATTTTATCTGTGTTCAGTGCATATGAAGCCTCTTTTTAACAGCATGTGCTGTACAGTAGGAGCTGTAGCTGCAACTTCCTGCACTACTAAAATTCATGTACAACTTCCAACACTTTGGCTTGAGGTAAATAATGTGACCATACAGCTAGTAGATGGTGCCAAAGGCAAAAAAAGAGAGGCAGGAATCTCACTGATTTAGTCCTGCAAAAAAGGGGACAAAAAACAACAACAACTTTGCTTCCAGTAATAGCTCCTCAAAGGATGCCAGGACTCAGAATGTGGACTCACCTGAAGCACCAGCTGGTCTTCAGGAAGCTAATGTAGTATTTGAGAGAGCAGTGGAGCTTAAAACCTTCAGCAGTGCTCTGGATCTTCAGAGGAGTTGCTGACAATGCTGCAAGAAACCAGTTTGTAGTTATTTAATGACAGTGTTTGCATTTCAGTTTGCTTTGCAGTTAGCCTTCTCTTTTCTTCCTTGTCTGAGGACAACACACTTAAACCACCATAAACTGGCTTTCGGGTGTATTAGACTCATTCCAACTCAGCACACCTGACATTACATAACGACTATTCTTTTAAATGTGTGTGACTCACCACATTGTTTACTCAGCTGCTGGAGAAGCTTGTCATACTCTGCAAACCATGATAACAAAAACAGATTTTTATACTGTTGTTGTAACTTGAGGAACACTAAAATTAAGTATGATGGGGGGCAATAAAACCCACTAATTGCCTCATATCTATTATGACTGGAACACTGAACCCATGGGTATTATTGTATGTTACTGAGAGGTTACATCTTACCATCATCCAGTAAGTTCAAGATGCTGACATCCTCTCCTCTTTTATCAGACACCACAGCTTTGTATGAACCAGTTTCCTTTATTGTTACCTGAGGGGAAATAATTTATTCAGTATATCTGTAAAAAAAAAAAAAAACTAAACTAAACTAAAATTTGATCCTTTTATTTCCAGGCCAACTTAACATAAAGCATTCACTTGAAGGTGAACCCAAGAACATTTCCTTGAAAGACCTGTCTAGACTTGATCCTTTAAACATCACAACTGTCACTGTGTCTATCTGCTCTTTGTTCTTTACTCCAGTCTATGAATGTAGATTCCCATTTGCAGGAGCTCTTATCTGAAAACAGACCGGAGAAGAGTCATAAATATGCGTACCTGTGAGATGTTGAGCGAACTGGCCCCTGATGATTGATCGTATACAACTTGGGTCATTTCTACATCATCCTTAAACCACTTGAAAGACGTCTCCTTGTTTGTGTTCGTGACCTGAGTGAGATGAGATGCACAGTTCTTGTAAAAACAGTAAAGGGGAGAGGGGTGTATTCTCTCTTTTATAATTGGTTTTAAGGACTTTAAACAGTTTCTGATTAACAGTACTGAGGAATCAGTCAGGTTGTTTGTAGAATTACACATTTTTAAAATATAAATGAACAAATTAAGAAAGTTCAGTGCAGTTCATTTGATAGGATTTCAGAGAGCTGAAACATGGCTAAATGTCAGGGTTCTTGCAGGGTCTAAAAAAGCCAAAAAAGGAAGAAAATTCTGAACTTAAAATTTAAGGCCTTAAAAGGTCTTAAAAAGGGCCATTCTTTCATCCAAGGTCTTAAATTTGATCTAGACAAGTCTTAATTTTTTCACTTTTATTCATTTTCCAAGGGGCATTGACCACATCGAATACGCTGAATAATATATTAGAGGTTGAATCTATCCGTCTTTCTGAAAGGTTCAGATAGCTACGAGGGATATTTTCAATTTCTTTTTCCATTTGAAAAAAAAAAAAGATATACAATTAATTGCATTTTTCCTTGAGTTGCAGTTAAATTAACAATATTAATGTCTATTATTTGATTTAGTTGTCCACTAAAATCCTTTTTTTTTTTTCCAAGTTAGTTTTTGGGGCAATTATTGTTATGTGATTAATCAAGCTTGAGAAACTACAAACCCTGTAATAAATTTTTATTTATTTATTTTCTATAGTCCTGTTTTGAATCTCTGGGATTATTTGAATGTTTCTAATAATGCATCATGTTGGTCTTAAATTTGATTTATAAAAGGTTTTAAAGGGTCTTAAATTTAACTTACTGAAACCTGCAAGAATCCTGTAATGTAAAACCCAATAAATACTGATGTGAATAGAAAAACATTAGTTAAAGTAAACTTTTCCAGCCAAATCTACATGTGAATTAAGGAAATATTTGATTCAGTCTTGATACAGTAGATGTATGAAGTTGTAGATTTAGCTTGTTTATATTAGGTATTGCAGACTAATAAAGCCTCTTTTGTTAACATGAAATACATATTGTGTAAATGATATTAGTATTGATACTATCTATAATAGTACAATGTACTGTCCTACATGATGTCAGGTTGAGTGAGTTATTGCTATCAGGAAACTTAAAAATGTAGAACATACCTTGCATTTTATGATCAGTTCACAATCTTCATTCACGCTCCATGTCAAGAACTCCTGGAAATAAGGCCCTTGGAAAACACAAGTAATGATCATCAATCTGTACTGAGCTGCAGCAACATAGATCACAAGACAGTTACTACCCATAATAAGTGATGCATAATAATCATACATATATTTATGGGAATCATCCATTGAAATCATGACAATTTCCAGAGAAGTCAGGATGTATCCTGAAAATTCACCTATTTCACTCTCTGCTATTCAGTTTCATTATATTTACCAGCAATCATCTGGAAGACACTACAGTCAGCAGATAAATAAGGAACAGGTGAGGGTGTCAGAATTGGATATAAAAGGGAGCACTGCACCAAAGGCTTAGTCTTTTCAAGCATGGATGGGGAATGGTTGCGTGCTGTGCCAAAACTCAGTAAGAGAATCATCAGAATGTTTCAAAACAATATCTAATTTAGGGTTATTGTTATATACATATTTCACCATTTGCAGACCATAATAATGTAAAAAGATTATTTGAGCATTAGAAAAGTCTCAGTTGTATAGGAAAAAGAAGGAAACAGCTGTTGAATGAGTGTGATCTTTATGTTAGGTGGCATTCCACGAGAAACCATCATGAGACACCTATGGACTTGTATTATTGTCACTCAGCAAAGTCCACTTCCAATTTCAGACACAAAACCTGAAGCTGTGAAATGTAGGAAGAAGCCATGTATAACTTCTCTACAGAAATGCTATTCTGAGACAGGTTTTTGCTGCTTTTGGGAAAACTGTCTGGTCCTTTGTGCAAAGATGAAAAGAACCCTTTCAAACTAAAATGAGTGACAGGTGCTACGTAAAGTCGATGTGTGTGGTTGTATGGGAATGCATCAGTGTCTATAGTATAAGAGACTTGCTTATGAGAAAAGGCACAGCTGATGCATGCACCCTGTTTTTGCTACATTCAGGACACCGTCTTTTTCAGGTTTGTGTTTGTTTCAACATGGCAATGCCAGACTTCATTCTGCACAACTTACAACAGCATGCCTTCATAGACACATAAAAGTTATGAGTGTGTTTGGCTGAACTGTTTGCAATTCTCCAAAGGGAAACGTATGCATTACCGTGGAGAGGAGAGCTGAATAATGAGAGCAACGGACTTATGAGTACCTCGAATTTATGACAAGAAAAAGATATTTCTCTTGCAAAACTGCTGCAATTTGTATCTTCGGTTCCCAAAAGTGCAAATTAAAAAGAACTGCAGTGGATCATAAACATGTTTCTGAATGTGCTGTTGGCATTGACTTAAAGATTTTTTCTCAAGTAAATATTGAATACATCAGAGATGGTCAGTGAAGACACTGAAAACCATTTCTTTGTACTTGTCTAAAGGTTAAATAATAATAATAATAATAATAATAAATGTTTAAACAGGTTGTGTTTTAATAATCCTCTCAACTGTTTGAGAAATGTTTGTTAATCAGAGTTCGGTCTGTTTATAGTATTTTAGGTTGAAGTTTCACTTCAAACTGCATGTTGACAGAAAACTTCATCTCATATATGCATGTCTTTAGTGCTCCGTGGAGTCTGATCTGGATTCTTGCGCAATCAGGTTCTGGGTCACTGACCTCTACACATACATAAAAGAGTATTCTAGAGTACTATATCTATGACTTAAAATGAGACCATAGCAAGAAGGCACCAAACAGTTACTGTATAATGAACTGATGCAGAGCAGCAAACACAATAAATACTTTGTGTACTGTTTGTTTTTTAGTTTGTGAAGATCTCTCACCAGCCTTTCTCTGATTGTCCCGTCGGTTTGCTTCAGACAAAGCCAGAGTCTCTCGAAACTCTAGAGAACGAGCAATATCGGAGTGAGGGCAAAAAAACAACCAACCAAACCACACAGGTTATTTGAACCTGCCATCCCAAAGGATAATTTCAAGCATAAAGGCAGAAGATAGTTGCATTTAAGTAGTTACATCAACTCTTTAGAAAAACATGAATAATATACTGAAATTCATTCATTGCATGTAAATAAACATTTCTATTGTTGATTTATTTATTCATTGGATGGTTCCCGCTATTGTGTGTTTGGGTGGAGAAGTGCATCTCAGAAAGAATGTATTTTTTCTGAGAAGTGTGTTTTTGATTAATTCATGAAGCATCTCTTGGGAAATGCCTGATTTTTTTGTGCAGCTACTCATGTTTTTGGTTTTTTTACTGCTCCAATCAGTTAGAGTTGATCATTTAGTATGATGTGCTGCATAATGCAGGCAATGTGCTAACTTTGTGGTGGAGTGAATGCACAACTTACTTTGATCCACAAAGACCAAAGTGAACTGATTCTTGGCACGGCCGTCCCTCAGCTGAGCCGTGTACGAGCCCTCGTCCTCCTGAGAGAGCTGATCAAACAGTATCTCCACCAGACCTTTGGCCTTGTCGAAGTTGATCTTACGGTGCTGCAGAAGAGCAAACAAACGTTGCCACATATATAGTCCTCAGCAGCTCATAAGCAGAGGAATAATCCCACGAGATTTGAGATCTATTGCATAGATGGCATGTCGCACAGAGAGAATACATTATGAACCAGAGTGCAAAGTGTCTGAAATGACATGCACGTATTAGATGAGATATTTCTTCTTTCCAAAAGATACAAACACATAAACAAGCAATGACACAGAAGAAAACAGGCTTGAAGCTCGTTTTCATGACTTCTATGTTCATCAAAATAAGCGTATGCCTCGCATGTTGATAGGCTTCAGTGGTGGATGTGATTTGTGATGTATGGCAAGCCTGAGGGCCCTAATCAGCTAAATGGCTTCGGAAATCGCAAACCTCAGCTGTGATCATTTAGAAATAATGTAGAATCAGTACTGTTCAAATGGAGCTCTGATAATGGGAAATAATGGAATAAATGAAAATGAAATACAAAGAAAGAATGGGAGCCGCTGAATATAAAGCAGTGTCCACAAACACAGGATAACCCGGAGAGAGACGGTGCAGCCGACAGAGTTGTGAAACCTCTGTAAATATTCTGGAATGTATTAGTTGTTTTCCCTGTGGCCATCTCAGTGCATGGTTCAATAACCTTGATGACAGTCCAGAAGTCCTAACTTTGAGTTTGCTATCATAACATATCTCTACTGAGTGTGTTTGTTTATGTTCAGTTTGCTTCCTAATGATTTATTTTTTAGGTCATCTGGCTTTAAATTTCATTTTAAGATTGCTGGTGGAATAATCTGTTTCCTACACTTCCTGCTGCCATAGTATAAAATCCTGATTATGTTTTGATTTTGATATAAAAACCTTCATTTTTTTCAGCGACCAGTACCCAGTGCCATCCACACTGGTTTTCACTCTTCACTCATCCTGTTTACAGACTACCTGGTTTCTGTTCTTCTATATCAGATTGTATCCCTGCAGGGGTATTGGTTAAATATGTCAGCTTTATATTTCCTTTTTTGATCTGGTACAAGCGGCAAACTCTGCTGGAGAACAGTGAAGCTACTTGTTGCCAAAAATTGTAATTCTTTCTTCATCCGCTCGGGGCTGGCTACATTTTTAGAACTCATCTGTTTAGATGTCATTTAATCTTGAAATTAAACGTAATTAGGGGCGTGTCATTTTGATTGACAGGCAGCACTGGGTGCCGATTTTAGCCATGGAGGCTAATCGCTTGCTCCCTGCTTGCTCCCAGGAAGGCCTCAGCCTGTAGCGGAGTTGCACAACGGCCATTTTTAGCTTATTAACAGCAAGTCTTAGTGTGCCTTACTATTAAACTGCCTATCTTTGTTTGTTCCTGTTCACTTCAGATTAGCTCGGTTAGCAGTTAGCTTAGCTGTCAATCATTTGCCTCGTGGCTCGGAGCGGCCCTGTCTTTGCCTATTGTAGTATTTTCCGGGAGTAATGGCACATCCAACACGGCAAGCTGGCGATGGTGCAAAACACCCAACTGGTTTCACTTTTAGCTCTTCAGGCGTAACCGAGTACTACGCCCATTTTTTTTATAGTCTTTGATCTGGTATCATTTTCATGTTTGATAATGTTTCAAATAATTTATGCTGCATGTTGCACTTCATTGTATGATGTACAATGACAAGATCCATCCATCCATCCATCCATCCATCCATCCATCCATCCATCCATCCATTCATCTATCCAAACATCCATTACCACGCAACATCAGCATATCCAGGATGTCTTGAAATGGTCTGACCTCATTAATTCTAACATTGGAGATTTTGCAAGGTGATGCACCTACGCTGATCATCATTTGCATGAGTTCATTCATTGAAAGCAGCTAAAGCTGACAGCAACAACCAATCATAATCATAAGTTTCTAGCAGGCTGAAAAGCAAAACAGCTGCTGCAGTCAAAGCAGGAATGAATGAGAACAATTAGGAAGAATGTCAACTATGATTTGTGACCTAAATTTAACGATGTAATATTGTTACATTGTTACGTTGTAACAATGTAATATAGTGCATTTTCTTAATTGAATGTGTTGCAGGTGTATTGAAGCATGAGAGAGAGAGGTTTCAGTCTTGTTCTGTTTATGCAGCACTGGATGCTGTAGTTGCTCTTTGCATCAAACAGAAAACAAACTTTGATTGTTGGATGTCAATTTCTTTTATTATCCATGCTCTAAACTTATATAAGTGTTTTGATTGTCAAGGGATTTCAATTAGCCTGATTTTCAAGCATTTATAATGATATTATATATAAAGACAAACATTTCTAGCCTCAGAATAATCTCTTTCTGTTGTAAGTGTTCCTTCCTCTGAGTATTCTTTTCAGAGAACCAGACTGTCACTGTCTGCACATCTTTTTTTTCCTCTAAATCATTTTCTAAGAGAATTAATCAGTCTGGAGGCAGTGTTTATTTTTTTCCCCCCATCTGTGGAGCCCTTATCTTAGAACCTTACCTGCCTGAAGCGGTTTTAGTTTCCAGCATCAGTTGCCGTGGTGATACAACCTGATAAGAAGTGAACCAGCTTTGTGATACTGAAAATTCAGAGCCGAACCTGAAGTTCCCTCGATAAGCCACTAATCCTGCTACATAGTACAGCCCCCTGGACTGATAACCAGTGTATGCACCTCAGCCGGGAAATGCATTTCCTTTTGGATTTTATCTTAGTCTGCTTTTGGACCCTCATTCCATTGCAAGGTGTTCGTGAGATGTGAACTACACGTGTGCAAAGACACAAATATTTGACAACAAACAAGGAATATTTTATTTATATCTTCAGCTTTCATATGTAGTTTTGATAAGAAAAAACCCACCTTGCAGATGGAATCACTTTAGTTTATTACCCTGAATAATGTTTGTTCAAAGGATGATTTTTGTTTGTCCACATTGTTTACTTGCTCCTTTCCTTAATGGCTAACTAAATGTGACATATACACCAGATGTAGGCTCTGTCTCTGCCTTCACCTCAGGTGATCTTCCAGTCTTCCAGACTTCATCAAATTAACTCAGCTCCCAGTCCTCTCTGCTGCCTTACACACCTGCTCTTCATCATCCCTGACAGCATTGATTTCCAGCCTTACAGGATGTTTATTAAAACTCTAATTGCTGTTTTGGATTCATGCTGACTTGTCATAAAGACAGATGCATGCACCTACACGCAGATGATATAGAGCAGCAGGGTCTCCTGCATAATGTGTGCAATGTTCTCATATTTAAAACACAGACAGAAAATGGCTCTTAAATTAGATCTTTGCATTCTGAGCTTTAACTTTATTTGGCATTGCGTGACAGCTATTTGGAGAATCTTGGCTCTGATTTCCTTTCAGATTACTGTAACTTTGATGTCATGTGTATCACATTTGATACATACTGTTACATTTAATACTCTTCAATAGGAAAAACAGTCAAAATTAATTTATCAACACATCCCTCCCCAAAAATGATTAGGAACCTTCATAGCTTTTATTCTGTACAAAGCTGGAGTTTTCTGACAGTAAAGAACCTGATGGGGATCAGAACAACACCTCTACCTGAGACCGTGTATTTGCTTTGCCCCAATAAACTAATATTTTCATCTGGAGTTAAATGAATGTCCCAATACTGGAACCCTATCAAAATAAGGGGAGATCCCTCTTCACCTTTCATAAAAGCATTAACACAGGACAACTTACTGGCGTGCTGGAGATTTCCTTGTCATTGCAGATGAGACGGAGCTCAGCAGCATTACTCAGACTCTCCGTCTGAAGCCAGAGCCGTACGTCGCCCTTCTCAGAAACTTCCACCTGCCAGCCCGACTTCAGTGCAATCACTGCAAAGACAGATCAAGTCTGAAAACAAGAACTGTGTAGAAACATTGACACTGGTGCCAAATAAAATATGAACATCTACTAATTAGATTAAATGTGTAAATAAAATGGGCTATATGCCCGGCCCCATTAATTTCAGACAGCACCTTTGCTTCCTGTCTGTTGTGACTGGACGAACTGATTAACCCAGGTGTGTCTGACCTCAGTAACTGGCCAGACACACCTGGAGTAATTAGTTCAACCAGTAATGAAAGACAGGAAGCAAAGATGCTGTCTGAAGTTCAGGAAGTAGTGGAGCCAGGCATATAGCCCATTCTGACAGAAGTGAGATTGCATTGTAAAAGATTCGATTTTTCTTATTTTGCCCTTAATTCTCATTTTCTGCTACTTACACGGATTTCGGACTTGCCAGCTGAGCTCTTTGAGCCGTTCAAGGTCTGGAAAAAAAGTCAAGAGAGAACTTAAAGGTTAATTAATCTCTGATCAAGGCTGTTGTGTCATTAGAGGACCAGCAAGTAGAACAACTTTTAAACAGGAAAGTTAATTGAGAACATATGCTTAGTTTGACAGGTGACCTTGCTGGGGTGTAATTACTTGCATGAGAGGAAAGCTTATTAACCCTTAAAACCAAAGGCTGCCAGCTTCTTCAGTGATAAAAGTAACTAAAATGCTTTTTTTCCCTTTGCCATTAAAATTTCTATTCTGTTGTCCTTTACTACTTTCACAAATGTCATCAGTACCTTCAGCGGTGAAATCATAGCTGGATGATAGGTGGGGGCTGTCGCTCATCTCCACGGTATAGAGACCCAGATCCTCCTCTGATGGGTCTGTGAAGGTGAGGACTGACCTGAAAAACAAATAAAAAACATTTAAAAATTGACAGATGTGCTCACAGAGGTTTTTGTTCATCTGTCCTTGCTGTAGAGGCTGCTGGTGGTCTGCACCGTCAGCTATCGGACTTTGCTGTGAATCCTTACTGGCAGCTGAACTAAGTTGTGGCAGATGATCATTTTACATGCCTTAAATGTAAAAAATTGCAGGAAGAAAAAAAATAAATCGAAAAGCAACCTCAGAGATTGATCACATGATCTTTTACTCATCCAAAATTCTGGTTAGTTGGAAACTTTTTCCTGCCTTTGGTACTGATTGGGAAAAACAACAGATACAGTAGGATCTATGAAGTGTGAAAACCTGAGAAGTTAACAGATTGGTGGATAGACAGGAGGTCATTCAACTCACACGGACAGGAAGGTAAATGTCCAGTCCATAAACTGCACGTGAACAAACGCACCTGTTGTTCTTGGTTTCTGCCTTCATTCTCTTGGCATCGATGGACTCTGTGTAATTTTTGCTCCAGACGAACTTGCTCTCATCGTTCATCTCAACAGCTTCGTAGCCCAAAAATATGAAGCCGTCATTATCCACACCTATCTCAATGTCTTTGGTACCTGTCAATTAAAGCCACAGTTGTTAAGACTCAAGGAAACCACTTAAATGTGCAGTGTGTGCAATTAGATCATTTGTAAAATTACTTTTTAAAAAGTAAACTAGTTTGTTCTTTCTTGAATACTCTCATCTTTGTTCTAGTACATCTTTTTGCAACAAATTAAGTCACATCCATATATTTAAATGCATTTTCCACTGTTTTGGCCAAAATTGTCTCTATAAGTGAAGCTTGACAAAAAAACAGCATATTTGAGTTTCTACATATTACAATATCTGGTAAGCAAACTGGACCCCCTGAGCCTCACCACCCCTTATGACAGACCATAATTTGTCAGGGTGGGTAAGAACAACTTTATTGTCATCTGGAGTCTAGGGTCCCCGAAGGAAGCCCAATGTTGCTCATCTGGATTGACCCACGACTAGAGTGCCAAGTTTTCTAACAACATCATGAAGTATGCAGGTGTAGAACAGTGATGCGTCTCATCCGGGATGACAGCGACCTTGCATACAGAGAGGAAGTAAACCGTCTGGTGGAATGGGATGCAACAAACAATCTGATTCTGAATGTTGATGTGGTACCTGACTTTTTCAACTTATTTATCCTCCCCCCAATAATCTGATTACTTCCAGATGGACACTGTTCAGGTTACCCTGTAAGGGGTCGGCACCCTTTGTTCATGGAACTTCTTCATTGGTTGTTAGAGGTTAACTAGATTCTGCAGATGTCCTTCTTCTTAGATGCTTCGCTTTTTGTGATAAAACCTTTTTTTTTTTATAACATCAAGCCGGTATCCAGAGTTCTTTACCTTCACCCTATTTTTTAACATCACCAACTCATTTCCAGAAGATACTTAATTGATAAGACAAAATAAGTTGTAGCCGGCTTCAGGAAGACAGGACAAAGCCCCACACCAGTTCTCATCAACGACTCAGTTCCTGGAGGTAAAGATTCCTGGTCACAGCACATCACTTCCCGCACAGAATAAGGAGAGCTCACCTGCCCCCCCCCCCCCCCCCCCCCCCCCCCCCCCCCCCCCCCCCCCCACCCTCTACAGACACCACAGAGTAGGTGCTGACCAGCTGCATTTCAATCTGGCCAGACAGCTGCAGTGTCTCGGACTGGAAGTCTCTGGGCAGAGCGGTGAGGACAGCAGAAGGGACATCACTCTTTCCCATCCAGGATGTTGAAATGCTGCCTGACCTGAGCTCTGAGAATCATCAAGAACCCCGTTCAAGGGCATCCCCATCATGGATTGTTTTCCCCTCCACCCTCAAGGAAAAGGCTCTGCAGCCAGATTCCCCCAAGCCATCAAGCTGCTGAACTCTGTCATCTCAAAATGTCTGTATAATATTATCATTCTTGTCTTTTGACTGTATCAGTAGTGAGTGGTAAGGTAGAGAAGGAAGGCCCAGGCAGGATTCAATCCCCAGACTCCCGGGTGAGAGTCATGCCCTTATCAGTCAGCCAAAGGGACATCCCTGTGGCCAAGTAGCTAGGGCACATGACCAACCGGAAGTATAGAGACAGGACCCCACACTGTCCCGTGCAATAACATAATGCACATTTTTTGAATTCCACTCAATTTGCTCTGTGCTGCTGCTATGCATCTAAATACTTTGGTATATTTTTTAGAATCCATTTAGTTCTGTTTATTTTTTTATTATTCCTTTTCTTTCTATTTTATTATTGCATTGCTTCTGGAGCCGCTGAAACAGAGTTCTGTTCATTTGTACAATATAAAGTGAACAATGCTGAGGGACAATATGCAATGCAAGTGACCTGTCATCAGCCCCTGACTGGGACTGGCTATGACCTGACACACCTTTAGCTTCATCTTCATATTTGTTCATTTGTTATCTCTCGGCAAACTAAAAGTAAGAAAACTAATTTCTCTGTGTGTATAGAGTTTGAAGTAGTTTGTGATCAGCCAGTTGGCTGTTTGCCCTGTTTTCAGTCTTTACACTAAGCTAACTCTTTCTGAACCCCGTGTAGCAGAATAAAGGAGAACTTCTTCAGAATTCCTGGTTAAAATGAAACTACTTTGCAAGAAAGCAACAATGAGAAAGCAGCTTTCGCCATCATTCCACACAGAATTTTATGTTAATACTTTAAAAAAAAAAAAATCCAGTTATTCATTTTTAATTGTAATGAATATTCTTTAGTTAATTAATACATTTTTAAATGTTTAATATTCTAATGTTTTTACAATCCCTCCTGGGTTTAATTAAGTCTTTTTCTTTTCTATTTAATCTATTTTTTTACCACTTCATATTTCTACCATAGACTGACCTGGTTGGGTCTGAACTGTGACTGGCTCAGAGGGCAGAGAAGCACGACCCACTCCCGCGTCATTAACAGCCGACACACGGAGACGGTAGGTCTGACCTGCTTGAAGACCCGACACCTGGAAGAAGCACATCAAATATTTACCAGTCGCTGTTAAAAAGCTGTAGGATATTTCAAACATTTGCAGTCGCAGACAATCAGCAGTGAAAAGTCCCAGCCATGTGGGGTTTTAAGAATAATACTGTAGCTTCACTAACCTTGTAATGTGTGTCAGAAATTGGTTTATCAGTCAAAGCAGTCCAGTTGTCTGACTGGTCAATCTGGGTGATTTCTAGCAAGTAGCCAGTGACAGGGCTTCGACCTTCATACAGTGGAGCGGCCCATAGGAGCACCAGGGAGCTATTCCTCACCTCCCTGAACTCCAAGTCATAGGGGCAACCTAAGGAACGAACAGAGGGTTGAACAAACCACATTACAGACCGAATCCATCTCGAAACCAGCTACACAGCAGCTTTCTGTCACAACGAGAAGCCAAAACACAAAATAAATTTTGAAAAAAACCCTGTAACAACAGTAACGTCTAAATGAGCATAGAAACTTCTCTTTAATCTACCCTGACTAACTTCAAGGCAGCACTTGGTGGTAGTCTATTTGCATAATGATTTTCAGTCACTTTTTAATTATTAATGACACTGAGGAAAGCCTATTTGCCAAGATTAATGAGCTGCTCTTCTAAAGCCTAAGATTTTATAAGACTGTCTCCATTTTCAATATTAACGGCACAAAAAGCCGGGGGAGAGGGGCCATAGCTGGTGGGGCTTCTACTGAGCAACCACATACAGAAAAACAGCTGCGTGAACCTGTATCTGTGCTGTTGTGCTTGTGTATCAGTAAACTGTCTGAATAAATGATAAATGGCTTGAATTTTCTGGGGATGGGGGTGTCTTGTCCTCCACACGTTTAAAAATCCATCCTATCTTCTTGGAACAGCAATATCATTGCATAACTGCACAATGCTTCTTGCCTTCATAGGGAGAGAAATCTTTTTAAGTACAAGCTCAAAGCAATAAGCTTAACAAGCAGCAACAAGAGCTGCATCTATTATTCTCCGCATTAATCCACCTTTCAAGCTTCATACAGGGTCCCCTTACATGTTAACAAGTCAGGTTAAGCCTGAAAGGTATGCCTGCAGACGCTGCTCAGGGTAGAATAACCCTGCAGTTATCTGTTGTTTTTTGTAAAGCAATTAAAGGAGCCCTATCATGAAAAATGGACTTTTAAGAGCTTTTCAGCATGTCAGTGTGTTATTTCCTTATCAAGAAATGATTTAAATCGTTATTTTTCTTCATTCATGCATATTTGAGTAATCTACATGAATATTTAAACCAAGCGCTACCTCCCTGCAAACAGCTGACTACCCACCCCGTTACGTATGAACGTGGCACCAGTCACGAAAGTCGCAATGCGCACGCTCAGTATCGTAGCAAGACGCCCTCTGTTGAACAGATACTCAGAGAATCCTATCCACACTCTCTGAGGAAGAAACTAACACCTGCAGGAAGATTTCCTCAGAGACAGAGACAAAATTTTCCCAGTAGAAGTTTTTTCTTTTTTTTTTTTTTTTTTTTTTTTTTTAACTAAGGGGTTGTAGCGAAAATGGTGGTCTGGTCCGGACCACCGTGTAATTAGTGGTCCTTGCCACCAGAGGGCGTCTGGTTGTGGTCCGGACCACAGACCATGGTGTAAATAGTGGTCCAACCCGCTAGAAGGCGTCTGTCTCTCTGGTCTGTGCGGTCATTTTTGATACTGATCACAGAACTGAAAGCCAATTTCTATGCCATGGTTTTAAATAAAGTTTAATATCTCTGATACCCTTGGTTTTGCTTTCAGGTTGTTTATTCAAAATTTATTTAGGTTCATCTATTTGGTTCTTTGTAATAATGAATGAATTGACACGACTGTGCGATCACTGTTTGTTATGAGTGGACTTAATCTGAGAATTGATTCTCTTTGAACCGCTGTGAGTGCTTATCACCAGAAAGTTTGTTCATTTATTATTTCCTCATGCAATGCGCATCTTGTTGGTAATTGGCCTAAATACAAACATCATTCTTATTAGCAGCGTTCCTTGCCATGGACCACATTAATAAGTGGTCCGTTGCACTCAGGTGTCTGGATCAGTGGTCCGGACCACTGGTCCGTGCCACGGACCACATTAATAAGTGGTCCGTCCAACTCAGGCATCTGGCTCACTGGTCCGTCTGCTGGTCCACAGCAGGGACCATGGTGTAATTAGTGCCCCCCCCTTTTTTTTTTTTTTTTTTAACCCTGTATCATGCTTTTCAAATGTTCCAAAAGTCAAATATAGGCATTTATAAGCTAGATATGTTCCCATCGTTACTATAGAAACTAATTTGGTGTAAATATTAGTTTTTCGATGCATCTAATTTCCAACACGGAAGTAAGATGGCTGACTGTCCTGAACCGCGGAGCTCTCGAACAATTGCAGCATGTTTTACGCCCATTTCATGACGTCGCCCCGGAAGAGACACTTATTCTGAAGGGTCACAGAATTGTCTGTAGCACCGGCACCGGCAGCTCTCATGTGGATGTTAGTAGTAAACATTGATGGATAATTCCTCCGATCGACGGGATAAAACAGACCAGCCTGTTTTGGAGCTGTTTGCGCTCGACCCAGAGTCTGATATGGAGTTTGAAGTACACGCAGTACCACAGAAGTACCACAGAGACCCCTGACAAGTAAGTAAATTAGCGAACAAATCATAGCCTAACAGTTAGCATTGAGCTGAGAGGTGTGTTGACTCACCAGTGTTGTTGTCTGTCCATGCGCGTTTTTATAGTAGGAACTGCGTCATGTTTCAGAAGTAATCCCAGAGAAAAAAACACTTTACTGCCCGAGATTCATGAAGTTGTCAGGAGTGAAGTTCACACACAAAGTTGAGGTTTTTTCCCCCTGCTCCTGAAGTTATAATCCAACCACTTCTGGCAAGTCAATTCATACAGTACAACAAATACACTCCCACGCTGAACACAACCACGCTGAACGTAACTGCATTTTCCCCAACTTGCTGTCCTCTAGAGCTTAAAAAAAAGAGACAAAAAAAAAGGAAGAAAATTCTCCTGAACTCTGGAGCAAACGTCTGTTAGCTGATGGCTGCTTGTCTCTGAGGAAATCTTCCTGCAGGTGTTAGTTTCTTCCTCAGAGAGTGTGTATAGGATTCTCTGAGTTTCTGTTCAACAGAGGGCGTCTTGCTACGATACTGAGCGTGCGCAGTTGGACGTTCGTGATTGGTGCCACGTTCATACGTAACGGGGTGGGTAGTCGGCCGTTTGCAGGGAGGTAGCGCTTGGTTTAAATATTCATGTAGATTACTCAAATATGCATGAATGAAGAAAAATAACGATTTAAATCATTTCTTGATGAGGAAATAACACACTGACATGCTGAAAAGCTCTTAAAAGTCCATTTTTCATGATAGGGCTCCTTTAAGAGATTGGGTGTGTGTTAAGAGTAAATGTATTAGTTCACGGTCTGTAATATGTGATGTTTCTCCCTATAATATTCACTAGCAATAATATCTAATGACAAATTATAAGGAAACAACTAATAATAAGTACCATAGGTGAATTCTAAGTCAAAGCTGTTATTTTAGATACTATTTCAGCTATTTTATAACACACTTAACTGCTGACCTCGGTTATTACTGTGCACTTTAACGACACAATAAGAAATGGCTTATTATCATATGGGTTTTTCATACAGACCTGTTTGTTTTGCTGTGAAATGACTACACGCATTTTAATGGAGCTGTTTAAATAAAAGTAAAATTGCAGTAAGTGGAAATGGCTCCTCCAGTAGATGGATGGTGTTTATTTCTCTCTCACCTCCCTTAATGCGGCCAGGGTCGATAAACAGATTGTAGAAACTGCAGGCTGGGAAGGCATTGATAGATGCTCAAATTCCCAAAGCTGAATAACTGCTTCTCTTGGAAATGTATAATTATTATAGCTGAATGCACCGTCAACTCAAAAATACTGTATGTTTCTGTTATCGTTGTACCATTTGCATGTTTTATTGTGCAATATGATGCAACTGAAGATTCCTTGAAGGAACCTTGAGATAATCACCAGAGTTAATATGCGGGATTTTCATCTGGCAGCTTTCACACAGACAGATTTTTACAGTAATTGTGGATTATAAGAGATGTTCGTTGTCACCTGGTTCTGGGATTGTCCACTTCTCACAAAGGAAAGCTTCACTGGGATCAGAGGGTTTCCCGACGCCGGCTACGTTAGCAGCAAATACACGGAAGTGGTAGAAATGTCCACTTTTCAGGTTGCAGACCTGCAAACAAGAAGCATGCACAATAATAATAATAATAACAATAACTTATACTTTACCAATTCCGATTAGGAAATTCGCTCTCTGCATTAAACCCATCTCAAGTTGAACCTGAGAGCAGTGGGCTGCTGCCAATTACAGCACCTGGGGAGCAGTTGGTGGGGGTTAAGGACCTTGCTCAAGGGCCCAAAGTGGCTCACCTGATCAGCTACACTAAAACTGGGGATTGAAAGAAAAGCAGAATGAATTAAGTGCAAGACTGAAGAAAAATAGCTTAGAAAATCTTTAAGCTCAAATCATCTTTTTAATTTGCATTGGCAGAAAATGGAAGTTTTTGCTTAATATTGCTCAAATTTAGTCTTTTTTAATTCTCAGTGTCTTCGCTAAAAATATAAATCCAGTCTTCTGTGTCTACAACTTGAATAAAAACTTTCTCAGAGGATCAAAACTTCCCTGCTATATTCTGCCCCCTCCTAACTGAAGAGGGCATCTTTCATGGTATTAGCTCCACTGCTGCTGCTGCAACATTTTTTCTCAGGCCGCGAGTCATTTCTGCTTTGGGTAAGAGGGGATTCATCCCTATTGATCTGTTTATTGATCCTCCTATTCGCAGCCACTTAAACTTGATGGCCCTTTGTCATCTTTGTGAACAGTTGTGAACCTCTGCTCCTGCTTCTCTCCTCTGGGCAACAAATTGGCAGAACTAGAGGGAGATTATTTCATAATTTCTGAAAGCTGCCACCCCGTCCAGTCTTCTATTCTATACAATGCATTTTAGTTTAACAGCAAACCTGATCATTCTGGCATAATTCCACTAAGACGAATGCAAAAATTGTCAGTAGAAATAAGTGCAGGTTTTTTCCCACTAGATGGCGACCAGGCTGCATTTGATGAAATGCAAACTATTTTTAACCAACACTTGGTCCCCTTGTTGTACAGTGCTGCACACATACAAAGTAAGCATTTATGTACATTTATTTTCATTTTAGAGCCAAATATTGTATTTCTAAACAATAAGATACTTCAGATACTTCTTTCAGTTTGTGAGAGACTCACTGTTCAGAAATGAGTGAGAGATAGAGAGAGAGATAGATAGATAGATAGAGAGAAGATAGCGATATAGAGATATAGAGAGAGATATGCACTTGATAGGTTTCATACCCTCCCATTACAGAAAAGGGTAAATTCACAATAGCAATTCAAATAACAAGAAACTAAATATATATATATATGTATATATATATATATATATATATATATATACACAAATAAAACTTGGTTCTAGTGAATGAGAGACATTGAAAGCTGTTCTTGTTCTAATAAAGCAGGCTCAATTATACTTTTGTCACAATGTTGTGCTGCTGTGATGGAGATTAGATCAAGCTCCAGAGGCAAACAGATGTGAAATAAATAAACTTTACCAGGTGAAACCTGAGAAGCACTGCTAAACAGAACGCAAGGTTACTCAGATGCAGGATGTAAACAGAGAAGGCTGAGCATCCATCTATCTATCAATTGCATACACACTTATTCCAAAGCAGGGTTGCGAGGGAGGCTGAAGCCTTTCTGCTACCAGGCGAGAGGTGGAGAACACTCTGGAAAGGTTGCCAGTGAAGACAGCATGGAAAGCACAATAACCGACTAAAACAAAGAACAAAACACAACCCATAACACCATGCTGAAAACTTCAAACCCCAGTCCAATAAAAAGAAATCCCCCAACAATAGCAACCGAATTGATATTCCCATAACTTTATTTTACTTCTAGGAAACCAACAACTTGATTTAAACACCATCTTTAGCTGGAAATACAGATTTTACTTGCTGAAGAAGGCTCATTGTTGACATTTCTCCATTACTTAAAAGGAGGCGCTGCATGTTGAGAGTTCAGCCTCAATGGGACCTTTCAGTACTTCAGGCTGCACTCCACAACATGGACTAATCTTGATGTACAGCAGCACAGTCCTTTTCTTTCTAATTGGCTTTGTCTTTGTTTTCTCCCTGGAGATATAAACAACCACTCACATGAAACATTTTTTCACAAATTCTAATTATGAGCTACCTGTAATCTCTGTAAGACAGGTTAAAGATTTTACTTTCCTCTGGGTCTCCATGGACACTGCTTGTTGCCTAGTGATGCAGCGAAGTGACAGAGGGAGCTTTGGCTCTACTGTCATTATTTTGAATATTAAAATGGAGAAAAAAATGTGTAATTACTTTAAAAGTCCTCCGTGCTAGGCGAGGAACTTTCTGTGTTTTTTTTTTTGTTCTCAAGCTGTTCTCAACAAATACTCGGTACGTGAAGCACTTTTCTTCTCGGGTAAGGGTAAGTTCATGTGCATCATGTGCAATGACATTTACAGTATTTTATTCAAATGATGAGAAAGTCTGCATCTATATTGGGGATGCTCAGATATTACAGCCCAACATCAATGAATATTTATAAGATAAACAGAACAACATCGACATGAGAATTAATCTTGAAACTGGCAATATGTCTTTGCATTTAATTTTGTTGGGCCATGAAAGCACTGAAGAGTCATGGAAATATGAGATAATGGACTTAAAGGTCTTAGAAACAGTAAGAAACCCTAACCCTAAACACTAGTGCAGCCAGATATTCACATAAAAGATTAAGACCTAATGATGTCTCGACAATTCATACTGAGAGACACTGACAGGGAGTAAAACATATAGAATTATATATTTAAATGAATAAAATAAATGCAATAACATTCATTACAGTTTTACAGGAAATATATTGTGATTAAAACACTACTCCATGACAAAAGTAATAATTACAAATGAAGCTGTGAAATAGTTGGCACATCTTTAACATGAAGGCAGAAAACTATAATTACTTCACTCTTATTACTCTATTCCACAAAAATGCTGCACAAGTTTCAATTTGAAACTTTCTTTTTTGCTAAGGCTAATTTATCCAGTCAGCTGTCCTATATTATATAGGCGATATATATTAGAGATGCACCGATACAATACCTGGATCGGATATCAGATGAATGAAATGAAACTGATCCAGCATTCCGGTCTAGTCATTTCTGTTTTTATTAGTGTCATAATAAATCTGCACCTCAAATGTTACATTTATATCTGTGTTAATTTGTTATCTTTCTCTAAACAAGGCTAAATGTTGATGTCAAGCCTGATGCCTTAACCACATGTCAAGGTATACGGTTCATTGATTCAAAAGTGGTATCGGGTATCAGCCGATACGCTCAGTGCAGGTATAAGTATTGGATTGGATTGGGAAAAAAAATGGATCGGTGCATTTCTAATATATATATATATATATATATATATATATATATATATATATATATATATATATATATATATATATATATATATTCATATAAAGTTTAATAATTTTATTTTTTATGACTGTGATTGTTATGTGCGTGAATAAATGAATGTATTTTCACTGTTTTCTTACGGTTATCATTTTTGTCTTTTATAAGGTACAACAAACAGATGAAGTTGAGGATGAAGTAGGTTTGGATGAGAATGTCATTGTTCCACATCTTTACACTTTTCTATGTTTAAGTTGTGTTAATTTGGCCATGGACCATCATGAAAGTGGTTATTAGCTGGAGACTCATTCCTTGTATAATTGTGAGATGTTCAAGGCACATCCTGCCGGTAAGGGGCCCCGAGGAAGGCCCAGGACCTGCTGGAGGAACTATTGGCTGGCCTGGGAACACCTCAGGATCCCCTCGGACAAGCTGGCAGATTTGGCCGGAGAGAGGCAAGGCAAGTTTATTTGTATAGCACATTTCATGCACAGAACAATTCAAAGTGCTATACATAAAACATTATAAGCAAAAGGGAGAGAAAAAAAGATTAGAAGCATGATTCAAAATTAAAAGCATTTAAGATTAAAAAGAGAGAATATAGAGATGTGCGGATTTTAACTTTTGAATAAAATCTTTTTTTTTTCTTGCTTCTGCAGCTTCCCCTGCAACCTGACCCCAGATAAGCAAGGAAGAAAATGGACCGATGACATGCAAAAATCCTTATTTCTCATCATTCTCTCATCAGAAAGTGGTTAGGGTTGCATCTTATGTACACGGTTAGCTTGACGTGATACAAAGGACATAGACAATTACAATAGCATCCATAGTTACGGTTTATACATCCACTAGTCACATTAACACTGTCCAATGACAACATCTGAAGGATATGTTGCCATCTCACAATTTGCAACCATTTATTGAAACACCAGAATAATTTGGACATGTACATGCTTATCACATGTTTTCTAATGAGACTCAGTTGCACCAATTTTCTCCTTTACTGCTGATTCTACCTTTATGCCTCCTTTTAGCATATTTCCTGACAATATGCACACAAAGCACCAAACTGGACTACAAAACCATCAAGGATGAGATTTTTTGCAAGAAACTGCTTCCATATAGGCATGCTCTATTTATTCCGCAGTAAACACTCTCATTACGAGTGCTGTCTGACCATCTGCTGAGCTGTGCCAAAGCAGGTGGCCAGGTAAATTCAAGAATGTTTTTGTTTTGAAATGAGAAAAAGAGCATTACAGTGCAAAACTCATTCACCTGCAGGGGAAATGTGTTAATTGTGTCAGACCTGAAGAAACAGAGTGTACAAGGATTTTTTTTTTTACATTTTAGTCTAATTTAATTTCTTAGAGAAATCAAAAAAAAATAATCATTTGCATTAAATCACTCACCATCTCAGTTTAGATACATTAAAATAGCAGCCTTTTTAAGGTTAACTGATCATATGTTAAATGCAGATATGAACCTTTACCTTGAATAAAAGTCAGGGAAACAGAATAAACCATCTAAAAACTGGAAATAACAACCAACATTTGTGCCAGTTTATCTGCCAGTTGTCAGCATGTTTTCATAAAGGTGAAAGACTGCAAAGCTGCTGGTGGAAAGTCATTAAGTCACTAAAATCCATCAACCGGGCAGTTTAATATCTGTACGAAGTTCCAGTGAACTGATCCAACTGTTTGAGGATTACCCACCTTAAACTGCCTCTCTTTAGCAGGTGTGACGTTGACCTCGCGCCATGTTTCCGTGCCCTTCTCCCTCTGGTCCAGGTAGTACCCACACACAGGGTCTCCTCCGTTAAAGGATGGGGCCCTCCAGCCCAGCACCATCTCAGATCCAGTGCATAGCAGCAGAGCGATAGCAGAGGGAGCAGAGGGAACACCTCCACAAACAGACAGAAATTTAAAAATTGAACAAAAGAGTCATAAGCGATAGATGAGAGAATCTCAGCAGGCTCAGAAAAAGAAATGCCAGACTTCGATTTCTATCAAGATTAGCAAACTTATGACTGTGGGCCGACCTGAAGTATTCATACATTAAATATTCAGCTCATAGGAAATATTCAGCTCACGCTCTATTTGATAAGAATGTATTTCCTCACAAAGAATTGGACTCTTGCCATTATTCCCCAGGTGATGGCAAAGTGGTGGAATAGATGGGAGAATTTGCTGGCAGTGAGTGGCAAGCCAAATGAGTCCTCACTGTCCTGTACTGCAGGCTGCCAGGAGCAGATCATATTATCAGAGGCTGGGTGGGAAAGTAAGAAGGGCCAGCGTTACACCAACTGATAAGTCATTTGGCGGAAGCTGCATAACAAATCATATGGAGGCGGATGCAGGGGGGGGGGGGGTAGAGTCTCAGCTGAACAACACCAGCAGAGCTGAATATCTATGTGCTGATGTACAAGGGTTTTTTTATTCTTACTACTCTGTTTTGAAAAGTGTGCATTATAGCTTTTGCACTTCCTGAAATACTGGGTAGTTCTGATTGACAGTTTTTACATTAGAATGTTGCGCAGCTGTATTACAGGTATATGAAAAATAAAGTTCAGCTTGTAGGACTGACTGCAACAGCAGTAACTTGAAGTTATTACTTCTTTATAATGTTATCAGTCCTTCATATCATTGTGGAGGAATTTTGGCCCGTTCTTCTTACAAAGTTGCTTCACTTTATTGAATTTTGCAGGTTTTTGTTGATGCACAGCTCTTAAGTTCCAGCTTGCCGACAAGTTTTGTATGGAACAATCCACTGTTTCTCAGTCACCTTCTTATAATCTGATGTGCTTGGGATTAACGATAGACTGGTATATACAGTATATGTCCCTATTTGGGATGATTGTCCTGTTGCATGACCCCTTGTTTGACAAGTTTTAGCTTCACTTTATGCTAGAATATTTTTGTCTACAGAGGAGGTACTGTTCAACTCAATCTGTAAGGCATCCATGTCGACTAGCTGCAAAACAAGCCCATATCACCAGACTTCCACCACCATGCTACACAGCTGCTACTGTCTGAGGTGCTTGTGCTGATATGCTGTGTTTGACTGTCATAAAACATGCTGCTGTACATTTTCTCTAAACATCTCTGCTTTGGTCTCATCTGGTACACTGTGATGGAAATAAGCTCAGAGAGCTGCATTCTGTTGCTGTACATGGTCTCTGTTCAATAAACTTAAACTAAAGTTTTCAAACAGAAATCTTGCTGTTTGTACAGATGCAACTGTGAAGGTAAGCCATGCTGCATTCATGTTCTTTTTTTTTGTGTGTGTGTGGGGGGGGGGGCTTTCTTTTGGCAGCTTCTCCAAATATTTGCTCAGTCTTTTCATAATTATGCTATTATGACATAAACATTCAGCAGCTGTGTTTTCTCTGATCCTGCCTGGGCACTCTGTTGCGTACTTTGCCACATTATCAATAAAATTTTGTTTGTTACTTTGGCAGAATTGTTTTGCTTATTACATGAAAAAAAAAAAATCTTGGCCACTCTTAAAATAAATTTAAAAAAAAAGATGTTTTTGCTTGTAATAAGCAAAAACATTCTGCCAATGGAATGAGCTAAATTTTCTTGATAATATTTCTAGAAATAAGATGCATTGCCTTAAAACAAGTTCTTATATCTTACTGAAATGTTTCTCTTTAAGTAATTTTGTCTTATTTTGAGTGTGTTGAGATATTTTGACCAGAAATTAGAAAATTATACTGCTAAGATTTGAGTTTTTGCAGTGTATTGCCCTTCAATCTTTTCAATAATTAATGAAACACCATAAAATATGTGGAAAGTTCTTGCTATCTAACTTGAACTTACGAATGGCTGATTTGACCACAATGGGGTGAGACTCGTCTGAATATGTGCTGTTTCCTGCTCGGCTCACACACTTCACTCTAAACATATATTCCTTCCGATTCGTCAGGCCATGGACTGTAAACCTGTAGAAAAGTGATGTGTTTAAACTTTTTAAACATCATAATCACCTTGAAACGTTTCACTGAATTATTTTTGCAGCTATTGCTTTGTTTGACAGAGAGATGGTGCCAAATAAATCTGAACAGTTAGAGCCATAAAAAATATTTATTTGCTTCTACCTGGTTTTAGTTACAGGTTTGTTGTTAATGGTCTGCCACTCCTGTTTTCCAGTTTCACTATAGTAAAGATAATATCCCAGGATGTCATCTTTGTCTTTGGGCTCTTTCCACTGCAGCAGCACTGAGGTGTCTGTGTCTCTGATGGCCATCACAGAGTGAGGCGGAGCAGGTACAGCTGATGGGAATAAGTCAAGATAAAGGGAAAAAATTAATCCCAATAAGATCATTTTTAAAACAAACAAACAAAAACGGAGAATCTGCAACTTGATACTGATAATTTCTTAAGCTTAAGGAGTAGGACACATATGAGGACAGTAGGTTTATAATCATAAGCTTTACAAAGTGACATTTTAAACCTAAATGGTATAATTGCATGTTTTATGAATGGGTTCTTGATAAGGAGAGTGAGCTTAGATGAGGGCTGAGACAATAAGACAAGAAAGCCTGGATGAGTGAAGTTTAGGAAGTTTACAAGGTGAATATTGGCACGGTAAAGTTCCACCCTCCTAAATTTCTATAGAAAATCTGCCTATGCAGTGGGAACCATTACTTTTACAGACGTAAGAAATATCCTGCACATTGTTATTCCATTTAATCAGATACATCTGCTTAATCGGGATCCCTTGAGTTCACTTTTCCCCATGATGGGTGTTCCCTCAGCATGTTGGTAACTGATGTACCAGCCACGCTCATGCTAAACGCTGATACCCACTGCTCCAAGTGTCATCCAACAGTTCTTGCTTGTTAACATCCAACACTGCAGTGCTCATGAGAAACTGGGAGGAAGGTATAGTTGCGGGATATATCATGGAAAGTAAACATGGGGCGTACAGAACCAGCCTCTAGGCAGTGATTTCTAACTTCCTTCTCCTCAGTTATTCCCTCAACTGCTACTTGAATGGATTTAGGCAACAAAAACCAGTAACAGTTTTAAAAACAATAATTAGTTGCTGAAATAACACATTTATTGCTGAAAGCATTTTATACATCACTGCCAGTGCCAACCTGCAACAGTTGTTTGCCGCTGGGAAACACATCAGAGCACCCCGGGCTTCAAAAGATGATGCGCTGTCAATAACAGCAGGTGGTCTAATGAAACTTCAGGGTTGCTTTAATTCTTTCATAGTGTATCTGTTACTGTATATAACTGAGTTCTATCTCATCTCATCTCATTGTAAAGTTCAGTCAGTGACTGTATTTGGGATTTTTACAGAAATATCAGTGGACCTGCTTTTATCTGGTTTACTGCTCAGACAACTGAGCTGTAGATTATGCGTGATTTGGATGCAGAGTCAATATCTGAGATCACAAGTCACTCAAGACATATTAGGTCACTTTGTGGGGACACATTGTAATGCCATGGTGTGTATACAGTATATGTACTTGTACTTTGACAGTCATCAGGACACATACTACCACAAACGTAAATGGGACCATTGTACTGCCAGTTTGGTTTTGTGAGGGAAAGTAAAGATCTCTTAGCTTAAGCTATTCATATTCATTACATGTACTAATTCATAAACCTCGTATGAAGCTCTTTAAAATGATACAAAAGACAGAGATTAAGCCGAAAAAGTACAAAAAAACTTTTATGTGAGGATGTTGCATCTTTTTACGTCTCTTTTGTGTCTCAAATTTGAAGTTTTGTGTTTTTCATGAGTTTGATCTCTGTCTATGAAATGAGATTTTTATGTAACACATATTTCTTCTCTCACCTCTTGGTTTTCCAAGGGAGATGGGCTCACACGGCTCAGAGGGGTCGCTGACACCATACTTGTTGACGGAGCGCACCCTGAAGCAGTACTGCTTATCCTTGACCAGGTCAAAGACTGGAAACCTGGGAGAATTCACCACCATGTCCAGACTGGCCAGTCCCCAGCTGTTCTTCCCTGCCAAGGACTGATCCAATAACACTGTTAGAGTCCAAGCAGGTTCATCTCAAAAGCACCATCTATCTCAAGAACATCCTAATTTGTGTCCTTCAAAATTTCCAGAAGATTCTAGAACAGGAGTGATTTGCTTCATTAAGTCTCATAATCGATTCTAATTTCAATGTTTTTTTCTATTAATTTATTTGATTTTTTTCTCTGTGGTGATTTTAGCTTTGCAGCAGACCACAGACTATTCAGACCAGGAAAAGGAGGGATAAAAATTGGCATTTTGATGCAGTAATACATGCAGGCGGACACAGGAACAGATCATTTGATGCGAGAGAAAGAGAAAAACAAGACAGGTGATTATATGAATGAACAGTAAACCTTTTTTTTCCCCTTCATTAACGAGACATTTTGACTTAAGCTTGATTTTCCTGCTATTCTTGCCACAGTATACTTCCTTTAAGTCTTTGTTTCAGGTAGAAATCCTATCCGTAGAGCATCAGAAGGAGCAGTGATTATAAAGTGAATGCTCGAGGACAAAAAGGATATTTGAATGTTCCCTTCATTATATAAGCGGAAGTAAGGCAGCAGACTTTAGTAATTTCAGAAACGTTTGACAGATTTGACAGTTTTATTGCCTCAGTAAGTTATAAAACTTCAATAAAAATCTATTTCCTGTGGCAGTTTTCTGATTATTGGAGCCAGGAGCGGTTGAGTGTCTCAGCTGATATTACAGAGATGAAGTCTGTTATTGTTGTAAAAGAAGAGGTCAGTCTTACCTTTTTGATATGCCTTTGGCATCATTTTGAACTCTTAATCTCAAGAGATCAAAAAGTGGCGACTGGACTTGAAATAAATTAACAAAAGAAATAAATGAATGAGTGTCTCAGTTATCTTAAACCTTAGGAAATGTGGCGTCAGTAACACTGTGGCCTGTGCAACTATTTCTCCATCCATCACCAATTAGATCCTTTCTCTCTAAAATGGCAGGGCACTGTAAGAATGTACAGTACCAGTAACTTAAAACAGAAAGCAATGACCTGTACCCCATGTTTGAAATAAAAAGGATGTTGCACATTTGAGTTGGCTCAGCAAATAGTCACAGATTCCCATCAATGATACACACTAATTTAATCTGGACTACAGGTGCACTAGTTTAGTCCTGGACTCTTTTACTTCTGAGCCGTGCAACATTAACACAAGCATCATCAGGAAGCAGGGATGAACTGTATGCTCTGATGGTGGTTTGCAGAAATGCTCTCAAGTCTGCAGAGTCCTGTCAGTTTTTAATGCAGCACTGCCTAACAGCCTGAAGGTCACAGCCAATCAGGAGATCAAGACAGCAGATGCCATAATCCTCAATTTTTTTTTGCATGGTCATGTAAAGAAAACAAATTCTACACCACAGTCTATCAGAGAGCGCCGAACTCTCATCTGAGAGCTTCATCTCCTCAGTGTTATTGATCTGCTGCCAATTAACCTAATTAACCGTGAGGTTTTCCAGCAGCTGCTTTATTCAGCATTGCATAAAGTTTCAAACCTTTTTCTGCTTCCTTTTTTTCAGCATTTTTTAATCCATTGCTGATATAAATTAAAGATTTGCAATTTGTTGTAAATATGTTTTACACAAATTTATATTTCAGTTTGTTATGAGTTTGCATATCAGAGCAACTTTTGTGTTTTTTTAATGAGAAAATGATTAAGTGAAGGCATTTTTAAGCTTATCACAGCTTTAGCAGTTTACTTTGTGCAAAGTTTTCCACAGAGATGCATCAAGAATTGATTAAAACTGTTTCTTTCAACCCAAGAAATAAATCTCTAATATATTTGCTCTCCTTTTACCTCGAATTTGCTCTTCACCAACTGTTTAGGGAGCTCATGTCTAGCCCTTAACATGCTAAATGTTAAAATCTGTCTGACCACCTTTGCATTCCAGTTGACTCGTGTAAGTCGATTATTTTCAGTTTTTTGCTAAAAACAGCTGCCTCTGCTGCAGAGTGAAAAAGCTTCTGTAAAACCAAAACCTTACATAGCTGAGGCAAATGTGTTCGGCTGAAATCATGTAACAACAGCAATCCACCAAATTCATCCTGCTGTTTAACTTTTGCACTGCAGCTAACTCTTACATGTTCAGCTTGCTTAAGTTTCACTAAATACAGCAGCAACAAGGGAGCTTTAAAACTTTTTATGCAGAGCTGAATTATTACACCTTTAAAGGGTCCTAAATTCTCAAAATGAAGAATTTTTTTTTTTTTTGTAAGTGGTTGAAAGAATATTTGTGCTGGTTTGAAATCAGTCCCACACGATGAAGCCTGTAATTATTTGGGTGAAAGGTTTGGGAGCTGCTGTAATATTCATATTTGTGTGTGTTTGTGTGTATGTCTAGGGAGGTGTGTGGGAGTGAAAACCGACCCGCTCCACATAGAAGGTCAACGGCTCCCTGCCTCTGGGTTCAGGCTCGGTCCAGCTCAGCACCACGTAGGTGTCGCTAACCTCGCAGGCATGGACGTTTGTGGGAGGGAACGGAGCCTTGACCTGACCTTCAAAGCAGAAGAAGGAGGAGGAAGAGGAGAAAGATGAAGACAAAAGAAAAAACATAGTTGGTGAGAATGAAAGTGTAGTCCAAAAAGCGCCAGCTGAGAGTCTGCTTTTCTTTTGTCTCTTTGTTGAGCTGCTGTTGTATTTGCCGGGTTTACAAACACACAGTGGGTGACACACTGCCACCGTTTCACCTCCATTTCTAATGTGCAAGTACACCAGCTGCCTTCAAATGGCTTGAGTCAGCACGCTTTCAGTGACACTACAAGCAGTTCAAGGACTATGGAAGTCTTCAGATTTAGCAAGAAGTGCTCTTTTGTTGTACCGTTTTCGTCTCTGCAGGTCTCTGTGTTTGCATTGTCTCAAGAGTAAGCAGAGCTGCAGTGTGGATCAGAGAGGAACTTCATAGCAAGAGTTCAGTGATTTGAAAAAATGCTGATCGGGTAGAGCGAGCAAGCTGCTGTATGTGTGTAGAGCAGTGTTTGTAAGCAGCATGACTCAGTTGTTTTTGTTTCATAAGCAGAAGACCGCCGCAGTGACCAAAAGAAGAGCCACATGGTGACGTTTTCTGAGGACAGAATCTTTGTCAAACTTATAAAAGCACGGATTAGAATCTCTAGAGAGGACTCTGATGAGAAGATGACAACACTGACTGCAGATTACAACATGATGCAGCCACCACCATGCTTCACTATGTCCAGGGTTTGTCCCACTTGAGGCATTTCTCTAGATCAAAAATCTAGTTATAATTTAATCTGACCAGCAAAACATAGATAAACAATGGTCACTTTTCAATGAGGACTGTCTTTGTGGAGTGTACATCTTAACATTATCTAAGACAAATGTTGCTTTGGAGTTTAGTATCCCCTTTCAGGGTCACTTCCGTGGTCTTTATTGTGCTGCTTGCTTGATGTCGTTACATATTCTGAGATTTCACAGGTGATATATAAATGATGAGCTCATGTGCCCCTCACCCTTCTCATGCATTCAGACCAAATGTGAAGTCAACTCTGAACTGCACAACAAATAGCCAAAGGAAAAACACAAATAGAAGTGGTGTGGCACGACAAAAAAAAAAAAAAGTATGCATGTGAGTCAAAGATCTTTCAAACTGAGTGAATCATTTGTGTTTGCGTTTGTCACAGCATCTTATCAGTATGAAATTCTTCCAATGTCTCCAAAACAGAAAGAAAAAGAGAAAATCTGAATCTGAAAATGTAAGATTTCATCTTACATTTGTTCTGTACCACAATCCAACTTAGCATTAGCATTAACTGCATTAGTTACTCATCAGTTGTTTTACTGGATTGGTTTCAGGTTGCAGTACCAATGTTACCATGTTAAATAAGTAGATCAGGGATCACCGATTCCAGACCTCTTGTGCCAGTGAACTGCAAGTTTTTGATGTTTCCCTGCTGCAACATCTGACTAAAATTAATGGGTCATTAAAAGGCATGTGCAGAACTTGATAACAAGCTGTTGGGGGACTATTTCATTTTAATCAGGTGCGTTGCAGCGGACAAACATGAAAAACCTGCAGACTGGCCCAAGAGGCCCATAGCTGGTGATCTATACATGACTGCTCTCTGTCTGTATGTCCACTCCCTCAGTGTTTATTTCATGCCATTTTTTTTTTTTTACATATGATGCTAAAATTTGTCAAATGTTCTTTTCCATTTGAGAAATTTAGATTTAACATTAACATCAATGCCAAATAACAACAGGTAAACAAGTATGTGAAATTACAGGGAATGCAGAATTATTAGGCAAATGAGTATTTTGACCACATCATCCTCTTTATGCATGCTGTCTTACTCCAAGCTGTATAGGCCCAAAGCCTACTAACAATCAAGCATATCAGGTGATGTGCATCTCTGTAATGACAAGGGGTGTGGTTTAATGACATAAAACACCCTATATCAGGTTTATTAGGCAAACAGAGGTCTCTCCCCCTCCCGCCCCCTTCCTTCATCTTATTATTTTATTTATTAATTGGTTTATGCATATGATTGGTAGTGAACTATAATTATATATTTTTTTTACGGCCCACGCACCCCTTTCCCTAGCCATCCCTACTTTATACAGTCTACACATAAATTATTTACCCCGCTCCCCCTCTTCTAGGACTGCCAGACAGAATTTAAGATGCCTTTGTTTTTGCCTACTGTCATTTTTATTATTTTTTATCACCCTCAACCGCTCCACCTGCCGGCCCCACCTTACCTTTTTTTTTTATTTCATCTTTCACCCTCCCGCTCGTTTTTCATTTATTCCTCCCTTCCCCCTTCCTTGTTAAAATTTCTTCTTTCTCTTTTTTATATGTTTAACTATTAATAGTGCGCTTATTCTTTGATGTTAGCATTTTCGGTTTTTATCCCGTTATTTTTTTCCGCTGAAAAACCAACCTCTTAAACTCCCCCCCTTTTTGCACCCCCTTTTTCCCCCAAACGGGGGGTTAAAACCCTTTTTCTGTTTTTTTGTTTTTTTATCCGCGATTTTTCCCCCGTTGTCACCTCTGCATTATCTCTTACTATGTATGCCCTTTTGCCCCCCCCCGGCACAAACGTCTTTTTTTTTTTTTTTAGTTCCCCCTCTCCCCGCAAACCTCTCTCTTTTATCCCCTTTTCTTTCTTTTTTTCTTTATCTTTAAAAATTAAATTTATTTTTTTTGTATTTTTTCCATTTTTAACAATTTAAAAAAAAAAAGTTCTTATACCTCACTCGCAGAATAGCGAGTGTTTATTTTTTCTTTCTTCCGAAAAAACCCGGAGGGGTATATCCCCTATTATTTGGCAACTTAACAATAAACAAATATATACCCATTTCAATTATTTATTTTTACCAGGGAAACCAATATAACAGCTCAACATTCACAAATCTGACATTCAAAAACAGAAACAAAAACAAATCAGTGACCAACATAACCACCTTTCTTTGCAAGGACACTCAAAAGTCAGCCATCCATGGATCCTGTCAGTGTTTTGTTCCGTTCACCATCAACATTGCATGCGGCAGCAACCACAGCCTCCCAGACACTGTTCAGAGAGGTGAACTGTTTTCCCTCCTTGTAAATTTCACATTTGATGAGGGACCACAGGTTCTCTACCAGCCCATACCAGTACCCCACTTCCACCTTGCTGGCGTCTGAGTCGGACTGGAGCTCTCTGCCCTTTACCGATTCAGCCACGGGCCCATCCATCTGGCCCATTAAGACTCACTCTCATTTAATCAGTTCATAAAACCTTAGAAAAATCAGTCTTGAGATATTTCTTGGTCCAGTCTTGACGTTTCAGCTTGTGTATCTTGTTCAGTGGTGGTCGTTTTTTCAGCCTTTCTTACCTTGGCCATGTCTCTGAGTATTGCACACCTTGTGCTTTTGGGCACTCCAGTGATGTTGCAGCTCTGAAATATGGCAGAACTGCTGGCAAGTGGCATCTTGGCAGCTGCACGCTTGACTTTCTCAGTTCATGGGCAGTTATTTGGGTCTTGGTTTTTCCACACGTTTCTTGCGACCCTGTTGACTATTTTGAATGAAACGCTTGATTGTTGGATGATCACGCTTCAATTGATTGCTTGGCAATTTTAAGCGTGCTGCATCCCTCTGCATGATATCTCACAATTTTTGACTGTTCGGAGCCTGTCAAGTCCCTCTTCTGACCCATTTTGCCAAAGGAAAGGAAGTTGCCTGATAATTATGTTTGCCTATTATAGCTGATATAGGGTGTTAAGTCTTTGATGATAAATTTTTTTTTGTTTTTGAATTGGAGAATGGGTTGGTAATGAATGATGAAGGAAATAATAGATAAGTTTTTAGGATATATTTATATATATTTATATCATATTTAAGTTGTTGTACCGAATTTTTTTATTTTTTTCTTTTTTTTTTTTTTTTTCGTTTTATTTTTTTTATTTTTTTATCTAATATGAATTTTAGTAAGTTTTATATTTTTTTTTTTATTTTTTTTTTTTATTTTTATATATATAATTTTTTTTAAATATTTTTTTATTATTTTTTAAAATATAAAAAAATTTTTTAAATTTTTTAATTTTTATGATATAAAAAAGGTTTTTTTTTTTTTTTTTTTTGATTATATGAATTATAGATAGAAAAAAATAAATATATTTTTTATTATTTATAATAATTTTTATTATTTTTTTTGAAGAATAGGTGGGTGGATTTAATTTGTTTTTGGTTTTTTATTTTTATTGTGTATTTGTTTTTTTTTCCTCCAATTATTTTTTTTTTTTTTTTTTTTTTTTTTTTTTTTTTTTTTTTTTTTTTTTTTTTTTATATTATGATTTTTTTTTTTTTTTTTTTTTTTTTTTTTTGTTGGATTTTTTTTTTTTTTCTTCTCCCCCTTTCCTCTGATTTGTTATTTTTTTTTTTTTTTTTTTTTCCTTTTTTCTTTTTTTTTTTTTTTTTTTTTTTTTTTTTTTTTTTTTTTTTTTTTTTTTTTTTTTTTTTTTTTTTTTTGTTTTTTTTTTTTTTTTTTTTTTTTTTTTTTTTTTGTTTTTTTTTCTCTTTTTTTATTTACAAATTAATTTAAAAAAAAAAAAAAATGTCATTAGACCACACCCCTTCTCATTACAGACATGCACATCACCTGATATGCTTAATTGTTAGTAGGCTTTGGGCCTATACAGCTTGGAGTGAGACAACATGCATGAAGAGGATGATGTGGTCAAGATACTCATTTGCCTAATAATTCTGCACTCACTGTATACTGTAGGGAGTGAAAACAAGCAAACAATACATTCCAAAGCAAAGAGATAGCAATCTATTGGAAAAGCTGTTGTAAAATATATTTCACTAATTTCATGTTACCCTCAACAGTTGGGTTGGGAACAAAACATATATATAGCTGCCAACATTACTTGCTACATATACTCAGAATTTGTTCTATCGCATTTTTAAGCACCAGAATCACATTACAGCTTGTGGAACACTACACAACAGCTTGCCAAAGTCAGCTGTTTTTGATTGAAACTACAATACGTGACTGGCAGAGGGTCTTCATTAATGATGAAAAGTGTGTCATATGATGAAAGCAGCTCTGATCCTCCTATATTCAAAATTCTTTTGGCAAAATACCGCAAGAACACTCAGCAGCAAATTTCATGGCAGTGAAATGAGGGAAATGATCACTTTGGGTTTGGTCCGTGCGCACTATTAGATTGGACACAGCTGGATGTGACATATTATGAGGTCATTAAAGAGTGACACTGGCATTAGAGGCCCTCATCTGGCTGCAGAGACCAAGCGTGTAGTTCGCACATGCTTTAAAAAAATACCATAAGTCTGTGGCTTGTCTCTATATTCTTTACTTCGATCTTGTGGGAATTTAAAGGTGATGAAGGATAAACCAAAAAAAAAAAAAAAATTCTCCTTATGAATAAATAACATAAGCACGGTCAAAGCACGTTCCCAGGGCTCCACAGTAATGACTGAAAAGAAAAAGGAAACTTAGCTAGCTTGTTAAGCCTGAACCAACCAGAAGCCAGAGCAGCTTCCCGTGAGTTTGTTAACATCCAATACTGCCAAAACAATATTTCACCAACTAAATGGCTCTAACAGTTACATCAGATATAAAAGCAAAAATAAACGCACCACTCTTTATCAGGGTTTTGACATTTTCCATTGTATCTTCATTTGATAAATTTGCATACTCTATTACATACTCTATTACATTTGATCTGAACACTACAAAGAAACTAGAAGAGTGGAAAAATGCCAGGGGGTGCATCCTTTTCAAGGCACTGAGTCGGAGTCAGTCATGATTAATTTCATTATGTTCAAATTCATTCCAGTCATTGAATCCAAACAAAAGTTTTTTTCTTTTACACTTATCTTGAACATTCTTTTCTTCCTAAACTGAATTTATTTTCTTCTTATTTTCCCTCCTCAAACACAAATCTCCCCCCTCTTCTTCTTCTTCCCTTTATCTCTCTGCCTGTGAGTTACATTGTCAAGGTTATCAGCAGCCTTCACAGGCATTCACTCTACCTCAGGCCATTATGTGCATTTTACCAGGACACCACCAGGGACCGTTCATTATTTTCACTTCTGTAAATGGAGCGAATGCTCATTGCCTCCGCCGCAGAATTACTGCAGCTTGTTGTTAAATATGAATTGAAGATACATTAAAGCCGAAAGCCTGCGGCAACCTACAGGCGAGGAGGCAGCGCCATGTGTGCCAACAAAACATAGATGCTGTGTGAAAATGTTCCCCTTTATCACAAAAATCACACCTGGCTGTAAAAGTGTGGCATCCTCACCTTCCAGTTCGTCTTTTGTAATGGTGATGGTCCTTCCTCTGTCCACTTTGACCACTGAGAGATGAGAAAAGAGACATAGACAAGTGGTTGTGAGGGAAAGGGAATCAAAAGAGAGATGACATGAGGGTGATGAAGTTACATGAAAGCCCATGATGACACTATTTTTGTAAATATTAGAGGATCAGTCAGACACAAAGAGGTGAGGCAGAGCAACATGGAAGGATGGAGAAAGACCAGGGGCAAGTCAACCTTCTGTCTGTCCTTCATCTGTGTTTAATGATGCACAGCATCAAACCACAGTCCATCTGTCCTCGCGGTTACACACAGACACACACATCTCATTTATCGCCCTCATCCCTCCGCCGTACCAAGTTTTCAACCAAGCCAACAAGCTTCAGAAGTAATCTTTTAGGAAACAAATCATTCCACTCAATGATGTCATTAACAAACTGTCTCGGAGAGAAATGTGGAGCTACGTGAAATGAGATCTAAATCTATGTGCCTACATGTGTTTTCTCTGGCAGGGCTGATTTCTTTGCAGGTGAAACTGAGGCAGACGAGGTGAATAAACAGCAGGAGGAAGTCGTGAACTCATTGCTGATGCTCTTTGCTGTACAGTGAAGAAGCACTTGAGTGAGAAATGAAAGGAAGCGCATGAGTAAATAGAGTATAACTGGGTGGAAGAAATGGATTTAACACACACAAAAGCTTCCTACAAGGTATAAAGAGTCCAAGTGTCACATTAAACTTAAAGACAAAAGAGAATGGATGCTGTTAATGATGATTGAGGAGGAACATTCATGTAATCAATTGAGTTGCTTGTAGGAATTACTAGAGCAAGAGCTCTTCTTTGTCACCCTAAACATGGCTTAATTAAAGCTGTTGAACAGATTTAAAGAGACATTTTTAAAAAGTCACTTTTTAGTCACTTAGGGTATGTATCAGTAAACTCTCATCAGAAATATATAAGTATACAAATATACAAATATACAAATATTTTCATTTGTATATGATTATACAGACTTGGAATGAACTTATTGGTGTTCTTTGATTTCTTTTTCCCAACTTGAAGTTGGAAATCGTTTTTTCTAATCTATACCTATCACAGCATTGGTGAAACAATAGCCGCATTTATACAATAACCAAAGCAGTTTCTTATAAATCTAGAATAAAGAGACTGATTGCTCAACGTGGTTGTTTCAGTAGGCTCTCAGACTTCTGTTACAGGTCTCTCCACAAAGATCATAAACAGAGTATATATCATTCTGGGTCTCAGATCTTACTTGCTTCCTGTCTGCCAAAGAATTGGCTTAAAATTTGTTGCTGGTGTACAAGGAAGTGAGAACTGCTCAGGTCCTAAACATCTGTTGACACCGCATGAGCCACCAGGACTTCCATAATCATCATCTGGATCAAGTTTGCTTTTCACCCCGAGAATTAAAACTAAACAAGAAGAATCAATGTTTAGTTTGTGTGCTCTTAACATCTGAAAAAAAAGGAAATTGGAATCTGCTCTAAAACCAAAGACTGACATGCAAGAGTTTTTTTTTTTTAATATATTGTTTATATATACTGATAGAGATGATGATGGTGTTGATGATGACGATGCATTTCCACTGAATTATTTTTTGTCTGTTTCTTTTTATCATGGGAAGTACATTCGGTTGCCTTATATATGAAATGCAATTTACAAATAAAACAGCATAAGTCTGTCCTCATGTTAGTGTCTAATTGCGTGAAAAAAACTGAGTGATAGACACCTGACATGGAGCTGGTATGTGAGGAGGTTACTGCTTCATAAACACAGCTTTGGATGCTTAATCAGCACAGTGTACACAGAATACGTGGAGGTAACTCAGCCACAAAACGTGTCTCATAAAAATTTGAAATAGAATAGAAACACTCATCAGCTATTTGTTTAATTGGTTTTAGCTCTGAGCACAAAATTGTAAAACAGAACGGTCAGTTTTGGTGTCAGAAACATAAACAGAAAAAATATGTTTTTCTTAGTTTTTGTTTTTTTTTTATTATATCTCCACTTTTCATTTCAAAGATGTCCTTTTCACTCATGATAAGATTGCAAGAAAGGCAAATTAGACTCAGCTAGAAAGGCATCTGTGAAAGGAGTTTGGTTTGCTGCAGGCAGCCTACTAATGTGAGCTTCCATGATATTGACTTGTCGCATGATAATAAGAAGCTTCATGGGTTATTAAGTGCTACCAGAGGTAGAAAGCAAGGGGTGGAATGAAGTGAGTGGGTCACTGCACACTGCAGAACAGCTTAGTATAAGGAAAGGTGTAAGATGACAGTTATAAAAGGAGCTGATGGACCCTTTCTGTGGGATTTTGGCCAGGGGGGTATCATGCACATTTCATTAAAATGTCAGTAAATTGCACCAGTTGGTGAGAATAAAAGGGCATTAAGCAATTTTGATTGTTTTTTATGATCCATTGTGAATAAAATATTACTCTATGGGATCTGATCATTATTGTACTCTGTTTTCGTTGACATTTGCTGCAGTGCTTCAACTTTTTTGGAACAGGGGTTGTATGTTAACAGTAGGATAAAGATACAGCAAAAGCCTTTAAAATGATTTAAGTTATACAAGAAAAAATATCAGTTTCACTTTACGAGCAGGTTTTTAAAACATTTTGAGAATTTTCTTTAAATTAGTCATCCAGCTTTTCACAGCATTAAAAAAAAAAAGTGATACCCATCGTCCTGGTGTGTTCCAGAGGGTCTGCAGTGAGGACAGGCTTTGTGGATTTGGATGGGCGTCCTGTTCCGGCTCGGTTCACAGCACAAACCCTGAACTGGTACAGAGTTCCTTCCTTCAGCCCAAACACCGGGAACTGGCACATTTTCTGAATACGCTCATTGCAGCGCACCCACTCACCCCGACCGAGGTCACATCTGAAAGAGAAAGACATAAATCAATGTTGTAAAAGCAACATTTATGCAATAATATAGAACTAAGGGGGAATAAATTTGAATAAGAAGTAAACAAACAACCCACCACATGATGTGAGCTGTCTGCAAGGGCACAATATTATCAAACCAGCTGTAAAACCTTTAGCCCACACAGCAACACAAGCCTGCACATACAGCAACTTGCCAGGGTCTGCAATTGAGATCCTCTTCGGAAAATGATCTCCATACACAATGAAGAATGTCTTAACAAAGTATAATCAGAGTTCAGATTATACAACATAAAAATAGATCTCCACTTTTGGTAAACAAAGAAGAGTGCAGCTTGTTATTGAAGGGGGTTGCTAGGGAACTGGGAGGTATCTCACATTTCCCTGTCTTCACCTAGTAACCAGTAACATTCAGGGGTTGCATCTTCAGCAGCGACTGAGGAACACATCTGAGAACAAACAAACAAAAACACACTCACAGATGCATGCGCGGATATGAAATGCATAGATGAAGCTACACTTTCTCCACACCCTGACACTCAAACACACAGCTGGACAACCCTGATTGATCGGTGTTGGTGATAAAAGCAGCACCTTTTCTCCTCTGGGAGTCTTTGACTCTACTAACATAGTGTTGAGGACTGCTAATTACAACGTGCGCCATCCATCTCACATGAACTCTGCCAAATGGATATTACAATATCCAATCCAATTACCTCACCAGCAGCACAGAGGAAGACAAAGTTCAGCAGTGTAGTCCTGCCGTGGCTCTATTGTTGACGCACCACACAGAAGATGATCGAAAGAAGAGTTTAGACTTTAATGAAGACTGAATCAATAAGTTTTCTTCTAAGGCATAGACACAGTTATCTGGACAAGCAGCCTCTTTGTCCCGTTCAATATTCAATTAATTACCTGATAAAGTGACTTGACAATCACAAACCGAGCTCTTAATTGGCTAAAAAATGTCCACTCTGATAAACAAATAAATAAATAAACAATCAAATGATGAGCAATTAAGCATCAATCATCAAGATATTCAGCTGATCATTGATCAAAACTCTTTAAAATGAGATAATTAGTGGATTAAGCAGTTATCAGCCAATTCTAAGGTTTTGAAACTAAATGAGGCATTTAAAATTACGACACATAATTCTGAATTTATGAAATTGGTGGATGAATTGGCTCAAACACATGTTCTCGTTGTAGCTTCATCATATTGACAGAGGAAATGTCAAATCAAATGTAGATCAAATTAAGGCTGGACGATATAGAAAAAAAGTTTATCGATAAAAAAAAATCTGTATCGATTGATATTGATATTTATCAAAAAAGCCATTATCAAATTAAAAGCTATATTAGGTGCATTGTGGCCATTTAAGCTTTTGCTGAATTTTCTACTTATAATAAAGATCAGAGTAAAGCCGTTTTCAGACCTGCATTGAGGAACATGAGTGGTAAAGTCCGTCCGCTCTTTAAACGGACTCGTCTTTTCAAACATGCCGCTTCGTTGCGGACTTATTGTGTCCCGGCGCTTTTATACATCAGGAAATGTTGCAGAAAAGTCCGCACTGCCCCGCTCTCCCTTCAACTCTGTCCAGAACATTTTCTTATGCTTTCAGCCAAAACGACATGCTGCAACATTTCCGCTCATGTGACATGTAGACCAGCCGGTACATGTTTGCTACATCTCCGAGGTAAAAGACCGCGTCTGAATGCAGCGTTATAAAGGACAGAGTTCCCAATATTATCGCTTTCCAGTGGAAGTCTGAAAGGGGCATAACACTGAAACCCAATAGGCCACAGCAGAGAACTGTGCTTCTATATTAAACTTTTATTGACTCTCTTTTTTAATATTGAAAAAACCTCTATCGATCGATATATATTGATATTGAATTATCGTCCAGCCCTAGATCAAATGTATTAGAGAAGTTTATAAAAGTGAAAGCAAGGCTCTGACCATGAGTTAAAGACCACTTCACAAAAGCAGAGTAAGTCTATTTTTAACCTGCTTCTATACTATTCCACTCGTTCCTGCTGTGCAGTTCCTCACTTGTAAGTCTCTGTATTAAGGTGTCTACTAAATGAAAAGAAATCTGTGGTCCAAATGAAAAGAATTCTTCACATGGAGATCTGTGAATCTTCTAGAAAGAAAAGCATGTATGCGCACTCCACCCATCAGACCTCTAGAGAAGCACTGCTGAACTCTAGCAGATTTTTTTGTGAGGCAACCCCGATCAAAACCCAATCCGACATCCATCTTGCATCGTACCTCCACTCTGAACCCTTTCTTACCAGTAAAACTTCAGTAATGTTGACCTTTTTCCCTTTTTCTTGTCCTTGCTTGCTCCAATGATAACCTGCTGAGCTTCTAAGATGAATCAGTCATGATGTGTATGAAAAATGTGTGTACCATAAAGCAAAATGCTGTCAAATGAAACAGTTTGAATTTCAGCTTGACGGGACAGTTGGTTATGGGAAAACTTCCAGCAGTGACCCGGCATCAGGAAAGACCTTGAAATAGCTGTAAACTGATACTCTCCAATCAACCTGAGCCTTTTTGCCTGGTCATTTTCAAAGGGAATGAAAGAAATGTCCAAAGGAAAGGTGTGCAAAACTTTTAGGAAATTCTCAAGAAGTCTTGGGGTTGCTGCCAAAAGCAATTTACTTACTAAATAATAAATGCAGGGTCTGTATTCTTTCTCCAAAAAGCACCTCCAAAAGGTGCTGCACTTTCTAGAGAGACTGAGAATATATTTAGAGGTCAAGAGTCACAATTTATCAAATAATCTAACTAACGAATTGATCTTAGATGATGGTGGATCAGACTGACTCTCACTTTTCCACATAGTAACCCTCCACAGGCGACGCTCCATCGGCACTGGGCGGCTGCCAAGTCAGGAAGACGTAGTCCTTGTTGACATCAGACACCTGCACCGCCAGAGGAGATGCAGGACCCTCGAGCACTGCAGCTGCTGCATCTAAGGAAGAACAGCAGAGTCCGTTAGGGAGAAATGAAGCTGCAGAATGAGGTGGAGACATTGACCCAACACAGAAACAAGCTGGGGGAAAAACAATAATGAGCCTGAGGGCGATGAGCGGAGGTGTGGAAACATGGGAAGGAACGGAAAGTTTCGACGGAAATGAGGAAAACATGCTAAATCGAAGTGAGAGGATTTGTCATGTTTCCAAACCTGCTGCTAAAGCTGTAAATATATTTTCAACAAAAGAATTCAAAATCACGCGCACCCGTCATTCTCCTGCTTCAGTGTTGTCTGTTTGTAATGCAAATATGAAGGCTGAATACAGGAGGAAGCAAACATACAGGGAAGTTCCCCCATTCGCTAATTAGTGCCTCCAGCTCTGATAAAGAAAAATGCAAAAGCAAAAGACCTGAGCCAAGATTTTAAAAGAGTCTTTCTTTGTGTTGTGTACATGTGTGTATTTGGATTTGTGGTGTGCATGCAAAACTCATGAATGATTCAAAGCACTTCATGTTATTTCCATGGCATGAGCACCTGCGTTGCACTGAAACATACTTGGTGCATGTGCCAAAAATCCATACAGCCCAGATTGCAAATGTTTGATGAGTCAGATGTGAGCTTTTCTCTGGCTCATATACATGCTGCAGACAGCGTGAGACAAAACAGCAGTCCATGAAGAATATATACTTTCACCCAACAAAGTTAACAAGCCCTCAACTGCAGAACAGTTTGATTGATGGTGCAATTTCAGCATATGAATCACTGCAGTTTTCTGCTGGGAAATGAAAGAAGAACCAGAAATCTATTGAATACAAATAGTGTTTTGGGGGTTGAGTTTTGCTCAAAATACAATTTATCCACTGTGAGACAACAACTGATGATTCTACCCTCAGAGCTCCCAAGGTCACTCCAAAGCATTTGTCAGATTTTCAAACACTAAATGCAACACTTCAGAGAGCATATGATCTGAAAGGCAGACTTTTAAGAGATCTTATTGCAATTTAAAGGCATGAAATTGTTCCCGTGAGCTGGATCTCACTCTCACAGAGACAAGAGGAGCCAATCAAAGTGTATGCAAAAGAATGTTTTACATCCCTCCTGCAAAAATTGCAGCTTTTTACAGTTTGGTTTTTCTAAAAGTGAAACAAATTATTTATAGTCTCAGAGGAAAGGTAATTATTGAGTGGTAGTGCTGGAAGGCAGACTGGACTAAGAGAGTCGAGGTTACAGACGTGAGATCAGTATCAGTTTCCTCCAAGTAAGACCAAAGGTAAGTAGATTTTCTTTAACTATTCATTTTATTCAAACAGCCCTCCTGAGACGTTCTGCAGGCACTTTCATCCATCTCATACTTCTAAGCAGCAGGCTGAGTTTGCTCAGCTGTCATGATGTGACCCAAAGGAGCTTTGGTCGGCATGACAACTAGACACACTTCCATCTGCTGAACTCGACTGAGGTTATAAACTCACCCACATCATTGCAGGTGTTGGAGATAAACTTCTGAACACAGAAATCTGATACTTTTTTAAAAAAAATCAAGTTTGATTATTAGAAACGTGTTTTCAGAACTTGTCCTTTCCAATCTTGATAAAGCTGTATGACTAATTAGCAAAGACAGCTGAAGTTTTCACATCTTACTCATTAATGTGTGGCTTTTCATGCTATGATGAGGCAAAATGTTTGGACCATTTTAACCTTCGTCTTCACCTTTGACATAAATGAAAGCTTTGTGTTCCTGGATCCCATCCCAGGTCCTCAGTCTGGCAGTGTAAACACCTTCATCCTCCTTGTGTGCAGCCCTTAAAGTGATGGTGGCCTTGTTGTCGAGCGTTTTAATCTCCACACTGCTGGACTGATGCAGCTGTATGCCTGGATAATGACATAAAATGGTTTTAAACGGTCTAAAATCAGGCTCGTGTGACACCACCCCTCTCCACACGGTACTTACCGTCTCTGAACCAGCTGACATCCTGCTGGAAGGGCAGCAGAGCGGAGGTGAAGGCACACTGCAGGCTGAGGCTGTTACCCTCCCTCACCCAGGTCGGGGGGAAAGAGATATCAAACTGTGCTTCCTCCTGCAGCTGCAAGGCTTTAAAAAAGGGAAAGGACAAAGAGAGCAAATGAAAAGTAAAGAAGAGGGTGTGGGATCAGAAATGCAAACAATAAATGGCAGGAAATTGGCAAACAATGTAACAATTTCAGGTGGATGTTTGAAATTGTGTTGACCCCCTTCAACTAAAACAGGAAGGTGTGCTGGTTTCTGATGGAAGAAATGAGGGCTCATTCCATCACTGTGTAAGCTTTGCAACCAGAGTTGGGATTGTGACAACGCTTTGTCATTTTCTTTGCAATCTAACACACTTTCTTTCACAAGTGGAGTGAAACTAAGCAAAGGAAACTGAGAGGCTTTAACTTAGAAAAACAAACATCTTACACAGCACTGGCAAAGCACTATAGGAAACAGAATCCTTCCCAGTCCAAAAAAGCACTAACACAAAGGCTAGCATCAAGCAGCATCCCCCAAGAAAACAACAGAGGAGAGCAGAAAAGCTGACGATGTGACACCTCTTTTGAAAGTGGATAGTTTCTGACAAGTTATTCCTTCACATATCATTCGTTGTCTGACTTGTCAAAGAAGGTGGACGATCAAATCTGGAAGTGAGGGATATGTGTGTCATGAGATCTTGTCAAATCCTATTGTTAGGGATGAATCTGACAGAGAGAGACAGTGACACGTTTCTTATAATGATCTCTCTGCTCAGCAGTCCAGCCAATCGTGCTAATGTGTGTGCATTTTATTTTTACACCACTTAGGTGTTTGCTTCGCATCATTCAAACTCCGATGATTATGATAGATTTGCCACAGTTGTGCTTTTGTTTATCGAGTGATTTGTGTTGGAAAAAATGATCTGCTTCGTATAAGATAATCAAATGCCAGTGAGATAAATATGGCTGCGTGAAATTCTTCAGCACATTTTCCCAGCGAGCTTCTCCTGATGCTATTACAAGCTGATAAAACTTCCCTCAAAATGGTTTCCACTTCATTTCCGAAGTGTGGGGAATGATCGCATCGTGTTGCACTTACAGACCTCGTTTGGCAGTGTGTACTTACACATGATCTGTATGTGCAAGTTTATTTCATACGGGCACTTTTGATCTTCAAGATCATTTTAATGAATGATAAAAAAGTTGGCACAGTCTTTAAAAAGCTGATTAACATGCATGATGTAAGATTAAGAGAGAGAATGTAAATAAAATGTACTAATATATCTGATTTCTCCTTTCACTTGACAATTAGCACTGACGAGCATTAAATCAGAGTTGTGTATTCAAATCAATACAGTTTCAGCTCTGTTGGAAAATGAGTAGCCTATTAATAGTTGTGCTCATGTAACAGAGTTAATAGTTAATTTGATCCCACTTGCCATTAGAACTCACCACACAACACGCTTGTCCTACATTAATAAATGCAGCACCCCTGTGAGTTAGGGTCGTGCACCCCGGGGGAGAGCAGCAGTCGGACCTTGCTGTCTCCCTGGTAGGTGCATGAGCTGAATGCTCCGTCATTGTTTTATATTAATTATTTAAATTTTAACACTAAAAGGTGGTTTAAGTATATTTTTCTAAAGCATATAGCTCCCAAATGGTCGAGCACGCCCTGTTTTATAAGTAGTTAACAGTGGTTTTCTCTTTATTTGTTAACAGAATGGCCACACGTGTTAGCTAACCTGCACTTTCTTTTCATTTTACTGGTTTCAGCCGTGTCTGTGTGTGAGAGAAGACGTACTGGACTGACTGTAATGTTAATACCTCTGCCAGGTACGCGTTATTTCATTTTGTTTGTTTCAAGACTGTTAGAGCAGTCGGACCTTGCTGTCTCCCTGCCGTGTCTGTGTGTGAGAGAAGACGTACTGGACTGACTGTAATGTTAATACCTCTGCCAGGTCAGTCCAGCTGAGTAATAAACGGCGAGATCGCCAAAGATGAAGGTCTGCCTCATATGTTCAACCGCACAACGCAACGAGGAGTACCAAAACCGCTACAATGGTGCCGTGACCCGTTCGTGACGACGGTGGTGCTGGGATGTGTTCGTCTCCATGGTGACGCCGCGAGCTCGACGTGGGATCTGTAGCTCCGCCCTCGACTGCCTCACTGAGCCTTATTAACTCCCTTGGTATTGTGAGTCGGTTGTTGCAAAGAACTGGATTTGGACTTTTTTTTCTTGGAAAAAAAAAAAAAAAAGACCTGAAATAATAACGTGTTTTAATGTGCATTAGTGGGGATATATATATTTCTTTTTCTTCTCTACCACCATCATATTTGTGGTTCATTTGATGCATAAATCCCCCAAGGTATATATACATATATTTTCTTCCATTTGTGATAACTGAAAAAAAAAAGAGTAATAAGTTGGTGAACTAAAGCTGAAAAAGGGCAGGAAAATCTTAGCTGTGGATTTTGAGATTTTATTTCATTTTTATTTTTTTCTCTATAATGGATCAACATAACATGTCAAGTGTTGGTAGGGGTTCTAAACAGTGGTTCAGTCAGTTTCCTGCACTGGATGGGTTTAATGAGGGCAGACATGTTACATCTACTCCTCACAATCGCCCTGGGAGGGACAGTGCATGTGCCACTGCAGATGTTGGGGTGGATGGGGAGTCTGCTCCTTATGGTCAAGATGTTCATGTTCTCAGTGACCTAGTGAAACAGATAGGGGCCAGTATAGGCGAGAACATTGTTTCATGTCTTAAGTCCATTCCAACTACTGATGTTAATCTGACTCAGTCAACTACAGCTGATCTTTCTAAAGTTAATGTGACGATTACACATGACAGTTATGAACCGCATCCTTTAAGGGGGATAGCACTGATAGGATCTCAGTCTCTGAGTGGGAGGAAGCTATGAAGCTTTACCTGAGTAGGAGGGGCATTGAGCTATGTCACCAGGTGGATGAGGTTTTGGGCAAACTAAGGGGTAGGGCACGTGATGTAGTGACCATTGGGCTTCGTAGTCGGCCCTCCTTAGACTTAAAGTCAGGCCCTCAACCTGTGTTTGACATACTTAAGCAGCACTTTGGTGACTCTGTGACATCATTCATGCCTCTCGCTGACTTTTATGATACAAAGCCTCGACCCGATGAGACGGCTATGGACTATTGGATCCGGCTTAACAAAGCCATTGACACTGCTGTAGATGGATTGAAGAGACAGGGAAAGACACTTGACAATCCTTCCCGCGAAGTCACAGTCATGTTTATCACTCACTGTCCAGATACTGAGCTGTCTCTAGTCTTCAGCTGCAAGCCACTGGAAGAATGGACTGCGTCTGATGTTCAGGTGAGGTTGGACGAACACCACCAGAAGAGGCGTCTCCAACAGCGTCAGTCTTCACACCCAACCGGAACCCTGCAATCCAACCAGGCTGCAAACGTTTTGCAGTGCCACACCCAGTCTGCAGGGATGCCCCCTGCCCCTCAACCAGCCACAGCCGGCAGGACATCACAGTCTGAAGCGCAGTCGCTTGACCATGTTATCACTCTCCTTGAGCGGTTACTGCAGCGAGAGACCTACCGTCCTTCCAGGTCACCGAGATCAGGGAGTGGTGGCCGCAGCAGGTCTCGGGGCCCCTGTTCTGTTTGTGGGGGTGACGACCATGACACCATGTCTCACTGCAGGAGGGAGCGGCTTTGTTTTCGCTGTTATGCCACTGGACATCAGGCCATAACCTGTCACAGCGCTCCTCCTCGTGACTTACCTGCTGCTCAGCCTGGTGGTTCTGACCGACAGGGAAACTAGCTGGCCCACATGAGCAGGGGAGTAGTGTAGGGCCAAATGACATGTCCCCACAAGATTTTGATGATGTTGATCTTGAATCAGTATATTCGCAGTTCTGCTCCTTAGCAGGTGATAACTCCACTGTGATTATTCAAAATACACAAAGACTGTCTGCAACTGACAACCTGTTTCACACTGATGTGCTGATCCAAGATACTGTAAAACTTAGAGCTATGCTTGATAGCGGCTCTATGGCCTGTTCCTTGAGCTCCTGTGCGCTCCCTCTCCTGGAGCAGAACAATGCTATTTCACCTAACTCTGTCTCCCCCACTTCAGTTGTCCTTGTTGGATGCGGAGGTTTGAGAACAAACCCTGTTGGTGTGTGCGAATTGCAGATGAGGGTGTTTGGCTGTTGCTTCTCGGTTCCAACGCTCATCGTGGAGGGCCAAGGGGATGATCTCATTCTGGGCAGCAACGTCATGAAACATCTCATTCGGGTGCTGAAGCACTCTGGAGACTTGGAGGAGAGAACATCTTTTTCTGGTCAGGTCCCCTTGGAGGAACGGAACCTTCTGCAGCTGTTGACCTCTGTGGAAGCATGGAGAGGCGATGAGTGCCCTGACAAGGTTGGCACAGTTAAACTCAAGCATGCAGTGACCCTGGAGCCCTTGACAGAACACTTAGTTTGGGGTCGCCCTACCTGCCCACTTATGTCTCTCAGCTGGTAGCACGGTGGTTGTGGAGCCAAGTGTGTCAGGAACAGTGCCGCGCTCAGTGATGGTGGGCCGTGTTGTGACGCCGCGTGGGGCGACGGATGGGTTCCAGTTAGAGTCATTAACCCCTCCCCCAGACCAGTGACTTTGAGACGCAACTGCAAGATTGCTGACGTGTCACCCTGTGTGGCAGGGAAGACTTTGACACTGACTACTTTTATGTACCTGACTCACCTGATGAAGAGATGTGCTGTGACAAAGACGGGTGACAAATCTGACACAGCCAGTGAGAAGAGCTTGACTGTTGACTCGGTCTGTGCCCCCCCGACCCATACTTAGCCCTACCCTTTCTGACCTTGGACTGCAGGACATTGACATTGATGCAACTCACCTGTCCCCCTTCTGGAAGGCGAAGCTTGTTGACCTGCTGGCTAAGTATAGTCCATCTTTTCTCGCCACAGGCTGGACTTGGAAAGCCGAAGATTTCGTTCACCGCATCCGACTGAGTGACAGCAAGCCTTTCAGACTCCCCTATCGCCGACTGTCCCCTCGCACACGAGAAACTAGAGGGCCTTAAATGAGATGGAGGAACGTGACATCAAAGAAAGTCTACGAGTGAGTACGCATCGCCCCTTGTTCTAGTCTGGGAAAAGAACGGTGACCCACGCCTCTGCACTGATTTTCGGTGGCTGAATGCCCGTACTGTCCGTGATGCGCATCCCTTGCCTCACCAGGCTGATGCCTTGGCCGCCCTGGGGGGAATGCATTCTTTTCAACCATGGACCTGACCTCTGGGTATTACAACGTAGAGGACATGAGGAGGACAAGAAATTCACCGCGTTTACCTCTCCTTTCGGCTTTATGAGTATAACAGGCTCCCACAGGACTTTGCAACAGCCCAGCCACATTTATGAGGACGATGATGGCTATCTTCGGTGATCAAAATTTTCTGTGCCTCTTGTGTTACCTTGATGATATCCTTTGTTCGCCCCCAATAACTTTGGCGTACAGAGGTTGGAGATGGTGTTTGATAGGTTAAAGGCGCATAACCTGAAACTAGCTCCCAAAAATGTCACTTCATGAACCTTCATGAAGTTTCTCGGGCATATTGACGAAGGAAGGCATATCAACTGATCCAGAGAAAACAAAGCCGTGGACTTGCAGGAGAATGACTTAATGGTGGAGGGCACTACATCCCATCCCCCACCAAGACAGACCTTCCTGGGGAGGGGTTATCACATTTTGAGGGGTACTCTGGTGTTAGCAAACCCTTTTCGCGCTACATCTGGTGGAAAGAGGCTGCGGCGTACCAGAGTTAAACAGAGCAGACTTGCGTCTCGGACCCTTTCTTCGGCTATTGGACTCCTGCATCAGTGAGGCTTTCACTAAGCTAAAACAGGCCCTGTTGAACAATGTCACTCTTGCTCACCCCGACTTCAATAGCCTTTCCTCCTATCGGTTGATGCCTCATCCAATGGCCTCGGGGCAGTGCTTTCTCAGCTGACTGATGGGATGTTGCGAGGCCCATTGCGTTTGCCAGCAAGTCGCTGAATTACGCCCAGTCTCGCCACCCAGCACACAGGCTGGAATTCCTCGCGCTTAAGTGGGCGGTGTGCGACAAGTTCAGCCATTGGCTAAGAGGTCACCAATTCACTGTATGGACCGACAATAACCCGCCACTTACATTCTTAGTAAACCAAAGCTGGACGCCTGTGAGCAGAGGTGGGTGTCAAAACTGGCCCCGTACGACTTCGACATCAGATACATTCCTGGTCCTAAGAATGGGTGGCGGACGCCCTCAGCCGTGAGCCTTTTGTACACCCCAGTGTTCTCCATCGACTAACTACAGTCCCCTATGGTGCACTTTTGGAGGCAGCGAACGCCTTGGAACCTAACTGTGTGCAAGATGCTTTTCGGTGGTCCTGTGACCCCCTCAGCCGCCTGCAGCACCATCCCTTGACTGCGGCCTCCAACAGTGCAGTAGCGGTGCCCCAACACCCACCCATCTCCTCAAAACTTGTCAGCTGTTCTTGAACAAGCCCTGAATGGTGACTGCTTGCCTCCTCACGCACTCTGTTTGCCACAACTCACTCAGTCAATTTTGCCCTCCATATTCTATTTCCGCCCTTTGCCCGAGACAAACTGAGGTCACTGCAGCGTGCTGATCCATGCTTGGGTCGCGTACTCTTCTTCGTGGAACGTCAGAGACGTCCGTCGAGACGAGAACGCCCCTTGAGCCAGCTGAAGTCTTACGGCTTCTCAGACATTGGGAACAACTTACCATCAAAGCAGTGTTCTGTACCGCATGTCAAGGGACATTGTGACTAAGAGAAAGACTACCAGTATGTAGTGCCGACTCACCTAAAAAAAGGTCCTAAGGACCATATGAGGCAGGCATCAGGGGCAGAGGAGGACACTCTACTTGGCTAGACAGCGGTTTTACTGGATCGGGATGGAGAAGGATGTTAAGGCTTATGTGCAGCGTGCCAGCGTTGCTTGGTCAGCAAGTCTCCTAACCTGAGGCCGGGCGCCACCCGAGAGTGTTAAGACCTCTAGGCCTCTTAGTTGGTCTGCTTGATTTTTGGTCAGCTGAGGACTCATCTAACAATCTCTGGACGTGCTCGTTGTAACTGACCATTTCACTAAACTGGCTCAGGCCTACCTCTGCCCCAACCAGTCTGCCAAGGCCGCCGCTCATCAGCCTGGAACACTTCTTTTTGTTTATGGCTTTCCGGAGCGAGACACTCGACCAAGGGGCAAATTTTGAAAGCAGCCTGATTGCGGAGATGCTCCAAGTCGCTGGGGTTGAGAAATCTCATACAACACCCTACCATCCCATGGCAAGGGGCAGTTGAGAGGTTCAATCGCACCCTTGGGAACATGATCAGGGCTCTTCCACCCAGAGCCAAGCAGAAATGGCCCCAGCTCCTCGTTCACTCACCTTCTCTTACAATCAACAGTCCATGAAACCACAGGTTTTGCACCTTTTCTACTCATGTTCGGTAGAATTCCCAGATTGCCTTGGACATGGTGTTCCAGTCTGTGCCATGGATGAGCAAGTGATGGACTATGATGTCTATGTGCAGTGCCCAGACGTATTTAGCAGAGGCAACAAGATTCTCAGATTTCAACCACGAAACAACAGGAGCAGACTGAGCAGACAACCGCAAAGGAGGGGCACCGTGGAGGGGGGACAGATTCTTTGGCAACAAAGGAACGGGGCGGAGAAGCAGCGACGCGGGCATCTGACACTTTGGGGAAACAGGATAACACTCACACCTTCAGGCCAAGAACTGCGACAAACCAGGAGAAAGTGGCCATAGGAACCTCATCATGCCTTGAACTTCTTGCCTTTCCTATGATCCGGGACGGTGGTTCCTGTGTCAGTTTCCAACTATAGCCGTAACGAGTCTGTGGGGTGTGAACATGATGCAATTCTTCCTGATGCAGACCCGAGGACAGGACTCTATTGATCTCTCAGCCCCACCTCCACTGAGACAGTTGGCCTCTATAGCCGATGTGGATGAACGAGACAGACTGGATCTGACCCGCCTGGCAACCCGGACAGTCAGAATGAGAATGGACTCGGCAGCTCTATAAACATTTCTGACAAACCGAACCACCTACCCTATGGCCTCCAATTTATTTTCTTTACTTACCTACTTCAACCTCCTCTTTCATTACTTGCTGCCTCCTATGCTAGCTGTTACTGCATCACAGCAGACTAAACCATCCCTTAAGTTTCCAACACAGAATGGGAGAGTTGTTAGCCAGCATCAACTTATTCAAACATCACCAAGGTGCTGCGTTAGTACAATTCATGCATGCCTTAACATATATGAAGTGGTTATTGCTCAATGCCTGGCTTTCATTTTGGGTTTTGGTCTTTATTTCTTTTCTTTTTGGTGCCTGTTTGACACCTTGTGTGACTACTAATGGATGTGTCCAGGTGGTGAATTTCTGTGCTGTTTTACTGCTATTCTATGTTTAACTGTTACGGGCTGTTTTTCCTATGGGTGTCGGAAGGCTTTGCAACCCTTCCTCATCCTAATTCTTCAGGATAGTCTCTAACTAAATTTGGTATCTTGATATTAACAGCACTTACACATTTTTTTTATTTTATTTTATCCATTTCCTCCTCTTGAAGTAATGTTGCATGTGCCTGGTGGGGTTGAAGTTTTTGTAATGTGCAGTCCAGTCACTGTTATTTCTTTTCTTTTTTGTTGTATGGGCAAGTGGAGACAGTAGGGGGAATGTAACAGAGTTAATAGTTAATTTGATCCCACTTGCCATTAGAACTCACCACACAACACGCTTTCCTACATTAATAAATGCAGCACCCCTAGTAGGGTCGTCACCCCGGGGAGAGCAGCAGTCGGACCTTGCTGTCTCCCTGGTAGGTGCATGAGCTGAATGCTCCGTCATTGTTTTATATTAATTATTTAAATTTTAACACTAAAAGGGGTTTAAGTATATTTTTCAAAGCATATAGCTCCCAAATGGTCAGCACGCCCTTTTTATAAGTAGTTAACAGTGTTTTCTCTTTATTTTTAACAGAATGGCCACCGTGTTAGCTAACCTGCACTTTCTTTTCATTTTACTGTTTCAGCCGTGTCTTGTGTGAGAGAAGACGTACTACTACTGTAATGTTAATACCTCTGCCAGGTACGCGTTATTTCATTTTTTTGTTTCAAGACTGTTAGAGCAGTCGGACCTTGCTGTCTCCCTGCCGTGTCTGTGTGTGAGAGAAGACGTACTGGACTGACTGTAATGTTAATACCTCTGCCAGGTCAGTCCAGCTGAGTAATAAACGGCGAGATCGCCAAAGATGAAGGTCTGCCTCATATGTTCAACCGCACAACGCAACGAGGAGTACCAAAACCGCTACACTCATTTGTTCATAAAGTTGTATACAAAAGTCTTCATTCACCCCAGAGGCAATGAGAGATTTAGGGGTGCTGAGCACCCATGGAGCTGCCCGACCAGACAAGATAAATTTAAATGTTTTGCAAAGTACATTCCCATATTTGTGTAAGAAATGCAAAACACTATCTGGGAAATTCTGTGACTAATTATCAAGAGAGAAGCTGTGATAGAAGCGTTTTTCTCGCATATTGGTGCCTTGTTACAACGGTGAACCAGATCCACCAAAACCCACTTTTTCCTCATTACTTACAAAGATTTATGTTTTTATCATCCAGCATCCAGAAACAAAGTTATTACTGGTGTCATTTAAAAATCCTAATTCAGCTTTATCTTGATGAGAGAAACTTATTTTGGGCATGCAGGTGAACCGGACCCACCATAACCGCAGTTATCCTCCTTATTTATGGAGATTCTGACAGTTTTTCAAACTTCTATTTAGAATATTTACCATAAAAACAAAGTTATACTATCACTGCTGCTATTTGAAATATGTGAAGTAGATGGGATCAAACCATTTTTGAGGGGTGAGGGTTGCAGTGTTTTGGTTGTGAAAATACTACATTTCAACAGTATTTGTTTTTTCTTTTTTTTTTTTTTTTACTCATCAAGTTTGTAAAAAAAAAAACACATATGGTTAAAAAGTACACACACCCACACCCACATATATATATATACATATATATGTGTGTGTGTTTTTATATATATTCAAAAGTTAGTTAAATTTAATTATAAATTTAAGGAAATTTATTGGGCTTAGCCCATTACTGTACTTGTTTAATGCTTAACGCACCATATTACTATTTCAATAATTGCGTTCACTCATCTTATTGCATCTGTGCTCACTGCATAATGAGATAATGACATCTGACTGTTATAAAAGTTACAAGGGAAAAGTAACGGACCAGCATCGTCATTCATGACAGGTTTGTTTACATATAACGCGTGACCACTACCCTTAGATTAACGTCCTCTGATGCTCTGAATCAATGAGCTCATGGGAGCTGCTGCAGGCCGGGCTGCGCTGCGCCACGTACCGGTGAGCTCCTGTGAGGTGAAGTTCCAACACAAGGCACGCGTGGCACACAAATGCCACAGGTTTGGACCAGACCAAGTTTAGAGAGGGGGGGAGCCTAGTAACGATATGCAGCGTCCCCTTTTCTTTACGTTTTGCACATTGTAGTTGATGAGAAATTATTTACTCAAATCCAAAAGAATAAAAAACAGAAAAAAGAAACCTCAAAAAAGATTTGGGGCTTTTGAAGAATCATTCCAGGCTTAAGCTCCCTAAGCCGCCGCCCCCCCACCCCCCGCTCAGCCAATGCTTCCACACATAACAGTCAAGTTAGCAAAGACTTAGTTTTAGGTTGCATCTTTACAGACTTTGTTACTAGCAGCTTGTCAAAAATACGCACATTTAATCCTCATTTCTTATACGTATTTCATCGTATTTTTGCACAAATAGGTGACTCTTAAAGAGCTAATAGTCAAAACCAGCGAATCTCTTGGAGTGGTGCACTGGGCAATCAGAGGATGTAAGAAGTGACAAGCCCAAAAACTCATATGTACAGGAAATGAAAACTATCTGAAAGTTATGTGTCTCAGAAAAGAAAAACAAAATCCATCCAAGACTTGACTCAAGATCAGAGAGATACATCAGGAGCTTTAGTCCATGTACTGCTCAGTAAAGCCTCGTCAGAAATCTCAGAGGAAAGGTGACTGTCAAGAAGTTATTTTTCAGGAAATAGAGAAGAAAAAGTTAAGTTTTCCAAATAACACAAGAACTGGACTGAATAATTGCGGCAACAGTTCTGACAGAGTCACAAGTCCTCCCCAGAGACCTCAATATTCTTGAAGAACTGTGGGGTCAACTTGACAGAAAATGAAACCAAAGGCAGCCAAAATACACGGAAGAGCTTTTGAAAGTTCTTGAAGAAGCTTGGAAACATATTCCTGACGACTACTTAAAGAAATGACAAAACAAAAATCACCGTATCAGTTCCCATTTTCCTTTTCCTTCAGCAATAAATAAAGAAATGACAGGTGATTCAAGCTTTCTTACAGCACTATTAAAGTCGCAGACATGACGGACGACCAAAAGCTTTTCAGTCCATCGAATGTTTTCAGAGCTGACAGGTCCATAATGCAGGCGAGCCAGCTTAGCTGGTCTACCACAGGGGTAGTCAGGCATTATTTTGCTAGTCTTCTCGTCACATGTTCTGCACTCTTCTACTATCACATGTTAGCTGTGTCCTCTCTTTTTTCAACAGAAAATGGTGCCAATGGTTTGGATTCAAAATCAAGCTGGAGGCAAACTTTAGATTTCTAAAAATGTCGCAGCTATAATTGCAACGCTGCCAACATACTTAATACCAACATCATGAAGGTTTTTGGTATGTGTAAGGTATTCTGCCATTTTTTTTTTAGCTGTCACAATTCATACACCAACAAGTGTTCCTTGACTAATTAAAGAAATATCCATTGCTGTCTTCTGGTTGAACACATTCCTCATTCTTTGAGGATCATTTAGCTCCCTGGACATCTAGCACGGTCAGACAGGAGCATAAGGGAGAAGCTTTGACTGAAGAAGCCTTACACATGGTGGTGGCTATATAAGGCACAGAGTGCAACAGCCACAGCTTGGAGCAAAATGGATAAATCTCCTGCTGTCCCAGAAATGAAATATACATGACTGCCATTTCTGCTCAAATAGAAGAAAGTCGTTTTATCCCTACAGCAACCATCCCACTCCTAATTAACACCCTACGTTCACAGACACCCACAGAGAAACATATATCCCATAATAAACAAACACCTTCCACGCTCTGCTCTTTTTCAACACACCCATATATTTCTTTATATGTACAGCACAGCAGCTCTGAATGTTTTGCCACAGTCTTCAAAGCCACCCCAGCTCTGCCTCGCTGACTGGTGGAGGGAGGAACTTCAAAGACTGGCAGGGAAAATGAAAGGGGACACTTTTTTATTAGTCCCTGGCTTGAAACTTACTGGCGGTCTGCAAGCGCTCTGAATCAGCCGTGGCTCCTTGAAATGCTGAATCACAGAGAGGGAGAGCAGGATGGATTGACAAAGCCGGGGAGGGTCAGAGATAGAGACAGAAACACAGAATGATGTTATAAAATTGAAGGATAAAGAGATGGAAAGACACAGCACACAAATCAAGACTGGCAATGTTACATTTATACAGGTCACATCTAATATTCCTTTTAACTAAAGCTGTAAAATATATATGGAAAGGAGAAGCCTTGAAGTGTCTCATCAAAGCCCTGGTGGCCTAATTGATCTTCAATATAAGGGAAATTTACAACTGCAGGGAGACAAGTCATAAAATGAAGGGTCATCTAAAAGGTTAAGAAAATAAATCTTTCAAAAAAATTATGTGACATGTTGTGCAACAGTGTTGCTCATCATTACATGACAATGTATAATGTATTTACAAATGAATGATACTAGAAGATTTCCCTTTTTTTTTTTTTTGGATGATTTCAATCTGATGCTCACTGTCACAAATATATTTTTATTAGAAACTTGAACATTAAAAGACTTGGCTTATAAATGGAAGCGCTAAAGTTAGGCAATCATAGAAAGTCCATTAAGCCATTTAAGGAGATGCCTTCATCTAAAGCAACTTAAAAAGTGAAGAAAAATATTAATTCAGAGCCTGATGTATAGCGAGTTTAAACCATTTTAAATGACAAGGGCCGAGCAGAAAATGCTTTCTTTTTTTAAAGAAAAGAAAGAAAAAAAGGGGCATGATCGTATTTTAATTTTTAGATTTTAATTCTTAAATGTTTTTTTTTTTCCCATTTTCAAATAGACACACTGTCATCTGTTTTTATTCTTTTTAAATGCATTTTTGTTTTGTTGTCTTTGTTTTTCAAACGTGAACTCCTGAGCCTGTCAAAGAAGAATTTCTGTCACCACTTGGGACAGACAATAAAGTTCTTTCTATCTATCTATCTAATTGCTTATAATTGCTTGTGAACCTAAATAAATTGAAATGCTCACTGAAATGCCCCTTTCAGATTAGATGTGTTTTAGTATATGAATAGAAGGGTTAGTAAATAACACAATAGTGGATAAAAAGTCCAAACTGAAAAGAAAAGAAAATACAAACAAACAAGAAAGTGTCATGGAAAGATACCTAGCTTGAACCTATGGTATCTTTTGTCCCCTAGCAACAGCTAAACCACCTGCAAAAAAGGGGGCGGAGCTTCTCTAATTGCATAGACACGTTTCACATGTGTCCCAGCTGCACAGTGTACTGCAGAAACTATTTTGGTAAGTAATTGAACCTTTTCTGCTGCTTTTTTGCTTTTCCCCACCACTAAAGTCAGTTTAAGTTATAAAGAAGATCAAACAAATAACTGGGACCGAAGAGCATCTTTTTCCCCCCTTCGTCCTGTCAAGTAGACTATCATGGCACGTGGTCTGGCAGCAATGTCGAAAATAAAAACCTAAATTGACGGAAAATGCTGAACGGAGACGTTTCAAACGTGCATAGACATAACATTTTTCAGGATTTACCGACTGGATGAGGCCCATTATTAATGTCAACACCTGAGCTGTGTGTTTTTCTATGTGGATGCAGGACTTGCCGCTCACATACGTGTTGGTGATTGTGACGCTGCTGGCCCACGGACGTCACCTGCAGAGGCGCCAGTGATGAGAACGTCGGCCAATGCTCAGCTAATAGTAAGTCAGTCTTGATTTACTTAGTAAAACCAGGTGTTAGGATCATCCCATCCAGGAAATCTGCAACTGGATCGCTTTTATTTCGCTCAGGGGCCTGTACGACGAAGCCGGATTTTCTCTTATCGACGTAACTTCAGGGTTAACCCAGGGTTTTCCATCCTACGACGCTGGTTCACTTCTGATCGGGTTATATCTCCCCGGTAACTTATGCTGAACGCCTAACCTGGTCCGGACCAGGTTAAGTTCTGGATAAGAGATCACCGGGTATAAAAGCACCACCCCCTGACCAATTAGCGATCTTGGAATATATGCCCAGCCCACTTTTAGAAGATCCTGTTGATGCTGGTTCAGATCGTGAGAGGAGTTCTTTGAAGAGAGAGAATTTTCAGAGATGGTACAACCCTTTTGATCTGTCAGATGACACTTTATATGAAAGATGTAGGTTTTCCTCTGCTGGACTCCGTCACATCTGTCAGCTGTTGGAGCCATACATCACAAATGTAAGGCATCGCAGCCGAGCAATGACTCCACAGACGCTCTGCATCGCACTGAGGTTTCATTAATGTTAATAGACTAAATTCATTTTGATATATTACCAACACCTCACCATGATTGAAAATGAATACAGTATTAGTGCTGTCCTTAACTAGGCTATTATGAATCTGACCTGAATTTTTCTGTCTGTTTAAGCGCCCTGAGGTGACACTGTCATGAATGGACGCTATACAAATAAAGTTGAATTGAATTGAATTGAACTGTACTGATGTAGCTGAATAGCTTAATTTTTGTAGCTGAATTATGCTCATGGTGTTTAAATCCCACTCAGTAAAGGTCACTCACTCACTCACTCACTCACTCACTCACTCACTCACTCACTCACTCACTCACTCACAGTTTCATGCACACCGTCGGTGACTCGGATTATATTTTTGTAAATTTTGTTCTTCACTTGTTCCCATTATCATCTTGTGCCGCTGGAGTTGCATCTAAAAATAAGGTGGTTAAGAGGTCACACATGCAGAAAACATGAACTTATAGAGCGCACACCCACCCATGCCATCATGGGGAAGAGATACAATACGTGCGAGACATGAGCCTGGAAATATCTATATGTAGCTTGCAGTATGAGAAGGAAATACAGAGGAAGCGCTGTAGTGTGATGAAGTGACAGTGGTCAGTCCGATATTGTTCCATGATTGAACAATCGCACAGACTTTTGCATTAACAGAGATGGCAGTTTTCTGCCAGCATCTCTTCCTGCTTTTGCTGCAGCGACTGTGTTGCTTCCGGCCTAGATGATGTTCCTGAATTCTTCATATTTCTTAAGTGTCATTGTCTGCTCCTCGATGGTGAAATATGTCACTCTCTGTTTCTCCATGTCTGCGATTGGTCAGACGCTTCAAACGCCACCCCTTTTATGTGAGCGTGCACTGATTAAGATTGGAAAACCCTGGGGTGAGTTACCGAGTTGATAACCAGCTTTGTAGTATTGTTTGACCGTGGATGTCTGGTTAAGTCAACCCAGGTAACAGAGAGAAATCCCGGGTATTTTAATCCAGCTTTGTCGTACAGGCCCCAGGAGTGCTACACAGTTGTTATTGGGATAGTAATTAAATTTTCTTTTTTTTCTCTCTGTCTTTTTGTTTAAAATCCCTGAAATTTTATTCTATGGGACTTTGCTCCATGGTTTGCTGATTCTGCAATGCAAAGATTATATTGATGCCTTTTGGAGCACACTGTAAGCAAAAAGAAAATTATCTTTGCAATTAAATGGAAGTTTTGACATAAGTGGATAAAACACTCAAATATTTTCTTTCCTTTGTGATTCAAGTGCTTTTGGTAAGAGCCTTGAGCATCTGGGAAACTTGTTTAGTCTCTAAGCTTATACCTTCCTTCTGCAATCTTAAGTGGTAAGAAGTTGGCATAAAATCGTGATCAGGTGTAATCTGGCTGAGTAAATTTCTGTTCACAGTTCCTTCTTAATGGGCTCCTGTATATGCATGACTCCACTACTTCCTGAACTTCAGACAGCACCTTTGCTTCCTGTCTGTCATTACTGGACAAACTGATCAATCCAGGTGTGCCTGACTTCAGTAACTGGCCAGAAACGAATGGATTAATCAGTTTGTCCAGTAATGAAAGACAGGAAGCAAAGGTGCTGTCTGAAGTTCAGGAAGTAGTGGAGTCATGCACAGGGCCTGAAATTCACTGCAGGATTGCGGGAATCGCGCATAATACCATCAACTCCCGCAAACTTCGCTTTTATAATGCAGGAAATTCCCGCTTGCAATTGCAGGAACATAATGTGCAGTGAACGTTTGCATCGGAGCCATAAAATAACGTAGAATAAAGGGCTCGACACACTTGAGGCGACGCTACTCCTTCTCCATTCATTCAGAAGGAGTGACGTGCGTCGGCCCTTTAGCATAGCGCGTGCTCCCTTTCTCTCTCTCCCTGTCTGACCTGTCAAATGTTGCGTTGATAAACCAACCATTGTTGGTGGATTTTCCACTGGTAAGACGATACTTTCACGGAGTCTTATAACGTAAATGTAACTTCAGATCAGCTGAAGGGAACCTGGTTTGGACAAACACCAGTAAAGATCTGCGCTGTGGCAGCGTTGGTGTTTGTCTCGTTTACGACCCCAATCCTCCGGATACTCGGGTAGCGCCGGTGCTGGTTACATTACCAAGCAGCCCAAAGAAAAGTTTTGGCCTAACTTGCTCAGAATATCCATGTTTGATCATAATGATGGAGACACGAGCTGCTCAGTTTACTGTAATGTTGGTGTGATGAGACCAACATCAGCGCTGCGTCACCGGATCTCACATGGCAGCTGAATGTGAGATAGATTAATAGATAAAGATAATATTGATAAATAATAGATTGATATTATGAATACATTTTATATTTTGACGCATAGGCTAAACAGCATTAAATATGTCCTATTAAAAATCTAAATTTGGTATTCTTTTGGAGAAAGAAGCAGATTTTGTGGATGTTTCCTCATCATTTTCTCACATTCTCATTGCTCTTAACTTGTTCTTGTTTATCTTGGCTTCTTTATTGTATTTTCTGTGTTTTTATTTTCTTTCCTATTAAGTATTTTTGGGTGTTCTTAAAGGTATTATTATTATATTCATCAAGTTTCTGACAGTTTTCTAGCCTTGCATATAGAAGATGCTCTGTCCTCCCCAAGACCAGTTTTATTTTAACAGAACTTTTATCAAATGCAAGAGATTACGTAGAGGAGAGATAACCGAACAGAGCTGGAAGAAAGAACCACTTATTATAACTATGCAGTTAAAAGATGCAGCAGATTACTGCAATATATACTTTTTATACCAAGTTGGTAAAACTGATGGCTGATAAAGAGAATGGAGACAGGACAAGAGAGCTGACTAAGAAGGAAACTAAGAAGGACGAAAAAGACAAATTAATGCTCATTATTAATCTGAGGTACGGGTAGGACACTGTAAGACCTGTGGTAAAGCGCCCTGTAAATATCCCCCCAAAGTATACAAATCCCGTGGTGAAGCATGTAAGGAAGTGAATTTAAAGCTCTGATGCATATAGCTCAGGTTATCCTTTTCTTGCGATTCTTGCGGTTTTTCCTGTTTGCCAAATGGATATGTCTTAAACTCTGTTATCTATTGGAAAGATGCAAACATGACCTTCATATATTCTTTATCATGGACCTTTTACTTGTACTGCAAAGCCACAAGGAGGCAGTGTTATCAATGGATGTCAGCTGGAGGAGTGTAGAGTGGGTGTTTAGAGGGCCATTTGTTCAAGTGCAATTATTGATATTGACTATTTAATTTATTTTAGCTGAGCAAATGCAAGTTCCCCTGGTTTGTCTGTCATGTGGACCATAAACTAGAAGTCTTTAACAGTTCTGTCCTGCTATTGCTACACCAGTCTGTCAGTGACTTACCACTGGTATAACCCCTGAAACTAGACCCTTTTAGTCTTTGGTAAGAGCATTATTTTGATCCATCCAGTTAAATTATTGTCTTTTGTAATGACTGCTGAGCTAAATGGAGCGTACATGAAATGGGAAATGACTCACAGTTTACCACTAGTGTTCCAAAGGTCATAGCTTCACCCAGGGGACTCTTGGCCACCACTTTATACTCGCCAGCATCATCAGGACAGCACCTTTTATGGAGGATACAGCATATCATTTGTCAGTGAAAGATGAAAGTTGGCTTCAACTTTGATGTGTTGTTTCTGTAGCTGCAACACATTAACTGAGAAATTATCCCCAAATACATCATAATGAAAAAATGCAGCGCTTTGATTGACTTAGTCATTTAATTCAGCTCAAACTTTCAAAACAGTGCCAACATGCATTTTTCAGTTTCACAGCATCTTACCCTTGGAGCTGCTTCAGTTATTACTCTGCCTTCTATTTTTTAGCATTATGCAAGTCACACATCCCTTGTCTCACCCTGATTTAGATTCATACAGTTTTCTGCACAGATTTTCAATCCTAATTAGGAATGAAAGCTTGTGACCCACCTCCTGATCTCCAGTGAGTTCAGCCCAAAATTTTGTTGAAGACTGTAATTCCATGGTCGGCAAGACATTATCAGTGGTTGTCCGTTTTTATACCTGAGGAATGAGTGAATAGATTTGTCATTTTGAATAACCAAACAAGTGAATAGCAGGCTGTACTTTGGTGTTTGATGCTCCTGCTTTTTGGCTCCTCATGCACAACTCCCTAAATCTACAAGCCAGAAGGGCCCTTTGATCTCTCATTCTGTCTTGTGCTGGGCATTGTTGATAGCAGCCCTTTCCAGCTCATTGGGCTTGATAGGTCCCATATGGGGCAGTGAAACTCGTGGGCCACAGGTTATCTGGATATCAGGGTTCATGAATACTGAGCACACAGAGTCCTTTCATCAGCTAGTCTCACAGCAGCTCAAGTGTCAAGGTCAACAGTGTGGCACCCTGCCGGAATTTACGCAGGTGATTTCATATTAATACAGAGTGTGATATTCAGCTCAGGGTTCAGAATAATGGTATCATGACTTTTTCTCTTGCTAGTGACTCAAAGACTTTGAACTTTATCCTTATTATCTGTAGTAGTGGTGGTGTTTACCCTTCAGATGATCTGAGCATCTGAATTTAGTAGTAATAAATCAGCGAATGCCACTGTCTTGAGATGGAGGGGAGGTGCATTTTGTACCATGTAACCTCTGGGGTTGGACATCCTTGGACAGTGCAGGAGAGTTTCACTGTCATTCCCTCCCAGACAGTGTGGGCCCTCAGAGGGACTGGGAAGTCTGGAGCCTTCTGACTCAGTTGTTCCAGGTACTTCATGTGGGCGGATGCCTTCTTTGCTGCCTGAAGCATAGATCGATAAAATCTGAATTTTTTTTAAGTAATAAACAGATTTTGCAGAGGAATAAAATGAATTTTGTGATAAATATTTATGAGCAATGTTTTTTTTTTTTTTTTTTAACTGTTCCTTCGCTGGACGTTGAAAAATGTTGGAGAAACAAAAACAGAAAGTGAATAAATTAAAGGTCAAAACACACCAGTGCATACCTGTCAAGTTTTCGATTTGAAAATTAGGAAATTTTTCAGCACTTGCCGCGAACCATACAGTTTCCCTTATATTTTTAGACAAGTGTGCAATAAATTTAAAATAACCACTTATCAACTACAATGGGCATGTGGCGCATCTTGATTAACACTGCAGTAAAGCGCCTACAGCAGTATAAACAATAGAGTATCATATGAAATGATAGAGATTTTCTATAGTCCAAACGATGTGTATCGCTATCCCCCCCCCCCCCCCCCCCCTGTGTGCGTTTTACAATACACTGTTCTTCATAGCTTCTTGACAGTGTCCTGTTACTCATAACTTTTTTCTTAAAAAAAACATTCTTTTCAGTTAAATCTGTACATACATCCCTTCTGTTGTACTCTGATTTTTTTTTAACCTGCTTTGGTACACTTCCTGTTATTGATGATGATGGCACTGGTGTGTTCTGTCCCACGGAAACAAACTAAACTTAAATAACAGAAATAATCTGAATAGACAGAAAGCAGCTATTTATTGGAGGGACATCCTTTGAAGCATTGGTAGCAACCAAACAGATAGCTGTTAATATGAATATACATGAAAACTTTTTATTTGATTAATGATAGCGATACACCGATCCGATACTCTGATCGGATATCTGCTCCAATATTGACAAATTAGCTGGATCTGATATCGGATGAATGTGGTCGATCCAACATTCCGATCCAGTCATTTCTGTTTTTATTAATATCATAATAAATGTACAATTTATTTGTTAAAGAATAAAGTTAAGTATGTTTCTATGTAAATTTGTTTCCTTTCTTTAAACAAGGCTATATGTTTATGTCAATCTTGATGCCTTCACTTACATGGCAAGGGATGCAGTTTATTTATTCAAGTAGTATTGGATTGGTATTGGGGTATCGGTTGATACACTCAGCCCTGGTATCGCTATCGGATTGGATCGGAACAACTGGATTGATGCGTCTCTAGATAGAATACTGTAAGGCCAACTCCTGAGACAAATGCCCAATTCTACCTGTTTGCGAAATGCCATTTTGTCAGCGCGTGTGCGTAACACATGCTGGCTCCTGATCACATCTTTCTCTAGCTTCTCAGCCTCATTTCCAAATAGTGTCCACTTCTCTCTGTAGTACTCCTCGTCAGAAGCCATGGTTTCTTGCAGGATTTCCCTAGAAGAAAACAATGTAGAAAGTTATTAAGAATTAGTGTTTTTGTGGTATGCGTTGTACAGATTTTGTACACATGCAGCCACTGAAAATCTCCTGGGAAATCGTCTGTCATAAAGCTGACAGAGAATCAGCTGGGAGGATAATAAATCTTGCACAAACTACCAAGCTATTCTAAACTGCTGACTCTTTACAGCAAAACAGCAATACTGCCTGACAGTTGTAGTAACAAAGTTAGTATTCACATTGTTTTGTCAGCAATGTAGTTTGATTTTAGACATGGAAAAACATTTTCAACCAGAGTCGGACAGAAAGCATTTATATTCACTCTAAAATTAGCAGCAGCGTCTGAAAACACCCAACTTCCATTGGAGACACCCTTTGCAAATTTCAGTACATTGTTACAGAAACAGCTGACCTTAGTTTTTTGCATGTAGGTGTTTCATTTTGTTGCAGGTTGTTTTGCATGAAGATGTAAAATGATGGTATTTGTGTTGGTTTTTTTTTTTTTTTAAGGCTGTTATTTTGCATGAGCACAATTCTCACTCATGTTCAAAGATTTTGAGATGCTGGTACTCTGAGTGGAGAATAAAACCTGGTTGCCACTGCTACAGTACTTCACATTACCATGAAAAGATGTGGCAAAGCTCTGATATGTTGACTTTCTCCTCTCCTGAATCCTTTCGGTGTGGATAGCTTAAATTGTTGCTGTGTCACCGGCTGTGTGCCACGTTTGACTTCTTTGACTTTTCATGCAGCTGGTTGTGATGAAAATTTCAGGGAGTTGGGATTTTCTGTTCAGTCAGAGGAAACATGTAGCTTTCCTTGTTTTGCCAGCAGCAAGGTAACCAGTTTTGGTCTTGCCAGCATGTTGATTATAGAGGGAAGCTATAGCCTATTTAATGGGGCTGCTGTAGCTCAGGAGGAAGACTGCTTGCCCTTCGACAGCAAGGTTGCCATTTTAATCTCCAACTTTCTTCACATTTCAAAAATATCTCTTGCCTTCAAATGTGGTGTTCACTTGTAGGTTGCTTTGGATAAAAGCAAATGAAACTTATTTCTTTCACCTGAAAAAATCCATTATTTTTTAATAGAAAATGAATAAAATCCAGAGAAGCTCGGACATCTCATTCAGCAACAGCTGGACTGTAGTACTTGCACTGACGATGTATCTATAGTCACATTTTTGTTCTCCAACCTTGTCATAATGGCAAGAGATCTTCTCAATCAATCACCTATTGCAAATATGGCACCTACAGTAGCTGGAAAAAGAGGGCTGAGGCTTGTTATTGATTGTTTATGTTGTTGCAACTGCATATGTGCTTTGAGTTCATTGTGAAGGCAGATAAACAAAAAAACAGACGCCCTTTAAAAAGATCAGTGGAGCCTCGGGGTAATTTATCCACGTGAGTGTAGCTTGTTGGCTGTGAATATCGAGCATCGAACATCTCCCGTGTACATGCAATTCATCCATATGCATAGAACATGCGCATACTAACGCATACCATCATAGAGTTCGCCTGCATTTAAATGCAACGTTTTAATAATCCTCTCATCACCAGAGGGGTGTGTTTCCTTTTCCATCCTTTGATTGGCAGTCCCCAGGGCTTAATTATTTGAAAACATATTTCTCACACACATAAATACACATTGCCACAAGGGAGACAGAATCTCCAGTTTTCACACACACTCCTTTTTTGCCTGGATGGCCACAAGAGCACGAACAAGCTCCCAATGTTTGCAACTGCTCTGTAAAATGCACTAGCTGGATGACTGAATATGCAAATAAATACACATGCATGCATGCTTGCGAAATCCCAGGTGCCCAAAAACACAGTTTTAACTTGTGATGCCCCTGGCTAATTTAGTGTGTGTCAGTGTTTTTAATCTCAATAGGCCCTGGGATTTCAAGCCTTGAGGGGATGAACAACTAGATCTTTTCAAGTCATTGATAATGAGAGGGCTTATGGCTTAATTATTGCTCCAAATAGAAATTTTAATGCTGCTTGTTGATGCAACACAACCATACTTAGATTAGCAATTCGACAGAATTTGTCTGGTTCCAATACAGAAAGATAAATGATAGATTGAGCATTTTTTTAAAAATTAGATTGTATTGTGATTGGAGCAAAGCTCAGCACCACACAAAGATATAGCACATTCTTTTCCACACAAATAAAAAAAAATTCACACACTCCCATCTTGTCAAGCAGAGGCTAATCCTTGAGAGCTTTCAGTTTCATATTTCATTCTTTCTGTGTTCAGCCTTTATTCTAAAGAATCCATTTACACCATTTTCTTTAGCACATCAGAGGAGCAAAAGATTTGTGAAGGCTTGGTAGGGAAATCGGTATTGGGACATAAACAACCTGCTAAGTCAAGAAGGGAAAGAATATAGTTTGTGAAAAAAAATCTGAGGTGAGAAAAGACAGATGAGTCGTACGCGGATAGGCAGCTGTTGATAAGATTTAGGGTTCTGTTGCTGGCATGAGAGAGGGCACCTACTGGGATGCTAAGCTGGCAGGGTCAGATCAGTGCAGCTGAGGCCCAATAATAGTTTTGTCTTTCAAGAGGGCATAACTCACTCTCCCATTTTCACTTGACTTCCTTGACAGCTCTGTCTTCTAGTATTTCTAATCTCCTTTGAAGCTCATTGTGACTTCCATTTGTAACTTTTGTGAGCCATTTCCAGACAAAGTTACCCTTTCTGGCTTAAAGAAAAAAAAAAAGTTATTTTTAGCATTGATAATGAAGTCCATACACACCAGAGATGTAACATCCTTTTTGACACTAGTGTAATTACATTCTGGAAGAATTCGAGAACTATAAAGAGGCTGCTGCTAAGCCTCCAAATATGAGTACCATTGAATTCCAACAGACAGTGTGTGACCCAGACAGGACAAGGTGCCTTTACAACAGAAGAGGGATTTTGGTAAAGCAAATAAAGACACTTGAGGCAACTATCTCCAGGCTTCTGTTCACTGTGACCTAAGCCTCTTTATTCAGGGATTTATTTTTAGACATGACATCCTCTTCCTGACAACTGAGCAGTAATCTTGTCCCAGCAAAAAAAATCTTGAAGCACTAAGTGAAAGATCTCACATATGCCATGAATTAATTCCTCTGTTTTTGACTAACGAAAAAGTTAAAGGCTTTATGTGCTAACAACAAAATAACTCTTGATAGCAGGCACTTCTCAATGTAATCTTATTTATTCTCATTTGTTTGTCGTTAAATATTTTCTTTAACCCATTAAGCAGGTGCTGGACAGACTAACCTGCGGTCTGGCAAAATAAATCTTTTCTGTTATGGTTCCAGCAAAACAAAACTTTTTACAAGATTGGTGAATAATTACGGTTGTGCTTAAAAGAAAAGAACACGGTTGTTGTACAATTGAGAAATAAATTAAACAAACTAAGATCTATCTTACAATGAAGTCAGAATTTTAATTTCCTTTCATTTTTCTAGGTTTCATCCATTGTTGCATCACCTACAATAGCTAAAATGACCTTTTTTGACTCTGACCAATAGGAGCATTAGCTGATCAAATCCCAGAGTATTTTATAGACTGTAAAAGATAAATTGCTATTTTGTGTTACTCGGTCATTAGTATCCATACATCTACTTAAGCTAATAAGGTGCTATGACTGACAGGCAAAATGAAAAGTAGATGACAGAACCTAATTTTCTGCAGAAATACGTACTTTAACATAATGATCAGAAGTTATTAAGTTCAACTCTGAGAAAAGAGAACAAAAAGACATTTCATTATTTAATTTCATTAAACTTCTTCTGAGTCTATTGGCTGTTAAATATATTTCAGGAGAAAAACACATGCAGTAGGATGCCTGGTAAAAGGGGAAAAACGGGGCTTGGTGATAACGGCATGTAATATGCGATATATTGTTCTACTGTAAAAGTCAAAATGTCAATGTGACATTGTAGTTGACTTTGCTGTACTTATATAATCTTAACATGTTACATTTTATGCATTGCTAATGCTCGGATATTTTAAACTTGTATTGTTTTACTTTAAGCAGTCTAGACAACACACACATTATCACTGCCAAATTTTGTTTCTTGTAGAATCATGTATAAATACTGATAATTGTGTCCTCAGTGAAATAAAATGAGGACTGAAAATAATGTTTTAATGAAGGTTGCCCTTTTCTTTTTGTGCCATGTTTTTCTATTATACTCTTGAATCAGCCCAGAGGAGACAAACCAGACCTTTTAGTTTTAGAGCGGTCCCTCCAATCCTTTTGTTTGTTGCAGCCATCATAGTTTAGTAGTAGGTAATTATTTCACCCGGTAGCCATTTTCAGTTAATGTGGCAGATGTTCCCTTCATTGTACACACTGGAACTTTTTTTCTCAACTATAACCTAGTCATTTAAACCAATTAATCTTGTTTCTTCATTTTCTGTGTCATATTTAACGAAGGTTACGATATTATAACCCTAGTTATTAGGGATGCACCGATGCATCGGCTGGACATCGGTATCGGCTGATGTTTACCTTGTTAACTGCCATCGGCCATCAGCCAATAAAAATGACATTCGCCGATGGCAGTGGCCGATTATTATATAGCATATATATTGTATATATACATATAATGATTTACATGTGTCAACACTGTGCTTAAGAAAAACTCTTTTCCCCCCTCTTTTTTGGGCGGCTGGGGGGGAGATACTGGTAGAAGGCATCCACGCGCTTTCCTCAGTAGAGAAACGAAGATGGCGGCGGTCGTGTGGCAATATTTTACCGTTTCAGAAAAAGATCAGCGTTACGCAGTTTACAGTACATGCTCCACAAATATTTTTTATTGGGCCATGAAAATAATCTTCTCACTGAGTATGTTTTTGTTTATTAGGCTAAAACCACTCAATTTTGTTGGGCAATATACTGAAGCATTCTTTTTAGTGATTATCAGTCCCAGGTTTTTGAAAAGTTTTAAGAAAAGAGCTTGTTATAACTAATGTCAACCACAAAGTGACATTAAAGGTTGTTTCTGTTTCATAAATTGGTCTGATTTGAATTTGTGCTCATTCAAAGATAGACTGATGAGGAGCTGAAAGACTTGTAAATTTCTGTGGCACAAAGGAAGTAATAAATAAAAATAGAAAACATCGGCCATCGGTCAAGTTGTTATGTTAAACATATGTATCGGCCCAGACTTTCACAATCGGTGCATCCCTACTAGTTATATTAACACAGGCTTCACCCTCTACTGGACTCTATTGGTACAACTCTCCTCTAATCGTGTACACATGATGGCCCACTGAAATTTTCATATACGTAGCCGGCCAGTAGGGCATGTCTACCCCTTTTCCCGCCTAGCAGGTATAAAAGCAGGTGCATGGCCAGCTGCCCTCATTCCACCAAGCTTCAGCGTAAGGTGAAAGAGCAGCAGGGCCCTGTGTAGAGTTCTCCGCCTGTGTTAAAATAACGAGGGATGGGGCTGTGATTAGCTCAGTTGGTTGAGCAGCCGCCCCATGAACAGAGGCTACAGTTCCTCGGCGCAGTCGGCCCCGGTTTGATTCCCGGTCCAGGTCCCTTTGCTGCATGTCACTCCCCACTCTCTCTGCCCCTTTCCTGTCACTACACACTGTCATATAAAGGCCACTAGTGCCCAAAAAATCCTTATAAAAAAAAAAAAAAAAAAAAAATGGGGGATACAATATCGTAACCTTCGTTATATCTCACACAGGCTTCGCCCTCTACTGGACTCTATGGGTACAGTAGGTGAAGCCCCATATATGTACTCCCTGCCGCGGGAGAGGCTCTGCACACTGACCACGGCAGCTACCGATTAGGTACCAAAACCGAGTCACCACTTTTTTAATCTTAGCCATGTATGGAGCGATGACGGGTCCAATTTCATCCCAGTTAGCAGCACCTGGCTAGGCTGGGTGAAGTTGTGGCCTAACTTCGCAAGGGTCTCAATTGTGACCACCTGTACACCTCATTGACCATGCCCATCAGAGCACAGTCCAGTGCAGGTGCATGACACCCTCTGGGGTTCAAGCATAACGAATACTTGACACACCCTTCCTCACACAGGTCCTGTGACCCTGCAGTGAGCACAGACTGGGGAGAAGGACCCTGACACATCCAAGACATAGAACCTTATGAATGGGCAGGGAGAAGACCACAATGCCGCCGTACATATGTCCTCAACACTCGCACCACTGAACAGAGCCGTAGATGTCGCCACACTTCTTGTGGTGTGCGCCTGGACCACAGTGGGGCGGCTCTTGACCCGCTTGAGTGTAAGCTGAGAAAATACATTCACACAGTCACCTCGCCAAGCGTTTTCTGGACAGGGCTCTGTCAGCCGTCCTGTGACAAATATCTGGTCGGTGTTCCTGACAATGGCCATTGGGTTGACTAGCATGACAACGTGCACACAGGGCATAGGAGATGCAGTTTGCCTCCCCAGAATCCTCATGAGGGGGAGGGTGAAAAGCCTCCAGTTGGATGATTCTGGACTGTAATGAGCTCCTTATGTTCTAGGAACAAAGAAGGGGTTCAGTCTTGGGACGGCACCACTGCGGTCCTCACAAAGGAGTAAACATCAACAGACTGAGCGGTATACATTCCGCAGCCCTGTTAACGGTGCCAGACAACCTGTGGTAATGGGCTTCAGAGCACCTGCCATCTCTGAGAGCCCTCCATGTTCCAGGAATTCAGAGCAGGGGGCTGACCTCATGTCAGGGGCAGCCCCCTGGAAGATGAGTGGAGACTGCAACCAGAAGTGGTACAGCAGATCTGGACACGAATCGGGAAGGCAACGGTGGATCTGTTTTCCAAACAGGTCGAACACCCATGGCCCCCATTGGTTCTCTTGAGCTGGCAGGACTGCCCACCTTTGAGGGTGGATGCGTTTGCACACACTCCATGGCCAAGAAGGCTACTTTATGCCTTTTCCCCCCTCCGTCTAATCCCCCATCTTCTGGAGAGAGTGAGTGGAGCGGCTGAGGGTCATTCTGGTGGCTTCCGACTGACGGTCACCTCTGTGGTATGCACAGCTGACCATAATGTTGATGGCTCCACCGTGGCCCGTTCCCCAGTACTGGGGGGCATTGTCACAGGCGGCAGGCACGGTTCAGGTGCTGCCAATCCTGGGTCAGCCACTTCAAGCCTGGCCTCTAAAGAGACAGGCCAATACGGGCTGAGCTGACTGTTCAGATGGTGAAAACCATGCTAGGGCTGGATCTACCACTGCCTGTTACAGGGCTAGGTGGTTGGGTTTTCAGTCGGGCTGTAACGGTACGTATATTTGTGTCGAACCGTTCCGTACGCTACTCTCAGTTCGGCACCACCCTGTACCGAACTGTTGGGCTGGGACTGATTTGTTTATTTAACTGTTTGTTTCAGTAAGTTCTTGTGTGCCACCGGACATAACAGACCAGCGCAGCACTCACCATCCTATTTCTAACAACATGGATGTGAGATTGTTGAGCTACAGGAACCACCACCAACTCTCTAGTCCTCTGTCTGGGATCACTTCGGTTTAGATGAAGAGGGAGCTGAAGAAAAGTCTGCAAAACGAAATCAGTGTGCCAACATTGTAGTTTCCCCATCAGCTCTCAACATTGGGAGGACGAGGGGGGGAGCGGTGGGAGGTGGGGTAATACAGTGTGATAGCTGCTGTGTTGATGACCTATAACTACAAATCAGCTCTGCTGAACGTTGTATTCATAAACTCTAACTGGTAACCTTCTAGTCGCAGCATTTAAGTGTTGATAATAACTAAATAATCATAAGCAGCTACACTCTGTTGTCGCGTTTCCAGACTGATTTAAATAAAAAAAGAGAAAACACAGAGGACAGAAAAACGTAAAGGATTGTATAAGTTCTCATAAAAACAGTTTCATTCCATGAAGTCATGCAAAATTTTCTTAAAGTTCAGATCTAAGAAAACGTGCTGACATAATTAAACGTGATTTTTAACGGCGGTATTAGCTGTGCGCGTTCCCGCGACGTGCTCGTTCTCGGTGCATCATTTTAAGTGAAGAGGAGCACAAGTGTTTCCATCTTTACCTTTCTAGAGTTTAAGACCTGGTATCTGTGACCGAGTTTCAGCTGGTTGACGTGTTTTCAGACACGCACATCCTGTGGACGTGCGTGTCTGTGGGTGGTCGCATCACATAGAAACTCAAAGAGCAGCTATGACAAGCTGTCATGTAAATCTAATAACTAACTTCAGTTTTTAATCCAAGAGCTGTTCTAAACCTGTTCTAGAGGAAATGAGACCTGAAACCAGTTTGTGAGCTGGTGCTGGATAGTAAACCAGATCAGGATAGGGAAACACTGGCTCGGGTATGTAGTATGAACTCGGCTGTGATGTTAAAGTTTAGTGAACCTGTTGATAAAACACAAGACAGTTAATATTTGTGATTTTTTTTTCTCCATTACTGTACTGAGGAAAAACCGAACCGTGACCCGTGTACCGAGGTACATACCGAACCGTGAATTTAGAGTACCGTTACAGCCCTAGTTTTCAGTATTGGTGCAAAGAGAGGAAAGTAGATCCACTGTTCAGTTGGGGACATTCTTTCCTTTCTACAGTTCTTGCTTGATAGAGGGCTGTCTCACACGACTGTTGGGTCACGTTGCAGCCATCTCATCATGCCACGAAGGGTTGGGCGGAGGCCCAGTCTTCGCCCACCCTCTGGTAAAATGGTTCCTGCAGGGAGTCAGAAGGCTACAACCATTGGCGAGCGCTTCTGTACCTCAGTGGGAGTTGCCATTAGTGCTCGAGGGCCTCACAAGGGACCCCTATGAGCCTTCGGAATGCTCCTCCTTTAGGATATTGTCAATCACGTGACACAGCAAGCCAGTGGGACACGCCCAACTGGCTTCAGTTTCCTCTATTCAGTAGGAATGCACGATATAATCGGCCCCCTATTGGTATCGGCCGATATCGGCCTTTAAACTGAGTATCGGACATCAGCCACCCCACTGATATTTAACCGATATTCAACTGATTAGCCCGCTGTTTCTAAAGTCTAAAAAAACAAAAAACAAACTTCTTTTTGTTCAAAAACTTCTTTTTTACATACTTTAAAAACTTCTAAAGACTAGGGGTGGGAAAAAATATCGATATACTGAAATATCACGATATTTTAATATGCTGATATCATATTGACATTTAAACGTGGTATCGATCTATTTTGCTAACAAAATCTCGCGATATTTTATTGTTCTGTTACAAAATCTTGCAAGAATTCACAAAATATCGTGAGATTTTGTAACCGAACGATGAAATCTGGCGAGATTTCAAAGTTATACCGTATAACTTTTGGCCACTAGAAGCGCTAAACCTGCAACGGCGCCAATGTCTCACAGGCCTCACGGCAATGACACAAATTTAAATCTCCTCTCCCGTGTTTGGATATTGAAATAAACGAGCCCATTAAGATTCAAGAATTTTCTAAAGGATTTTTCACCATTGGAGGATGTACCCCTGGTGGAGGTATAACCAAGTTGTAGTTTTGAGCACTGAATGAAGTCGTAACTTTGGCAAAACTCATGTTTGTTATGAGAACGTCTGGATTAGCTCAGCTTACGGGACATTACAGTGGCTCTGCTTCCTTCTGAACAGCGTATGAAAACCATTCAATTAAACCAAGCAAACTGCCGATCGTTCTGTTACTTCTTTGATATTTATATGAATTACAGAGAACACATTTATTGCTGCAAACCAGTCACAATTGCGCAAAATGTTTAGGGAGTCACGTTAGCTTTGGTCTATCGTAATTCTAGCCGCATTTCGCTAACGGGAAACTATTGGCAGCTTATACGGCTCTGATTGACGTTGTTTAGAATAAACGCTGACTGAAAAAAAAAGAAAAGCATCACATTTTTGTATGTCTACACAACAGCCAAACTTACTTACCAGTCTAATAATACTGTGGCAAACAGAGTGGCAAAGCAAAGTATATTGTGACTTCGATAATATTGTTTCGTAAGGCCAAACCAAAAATGTCATTAGTTATCTCCTTTATATCACAAGAAAACAGAAAATTATAGTTTAACCAGCATATATTTTGGCCTGTTCTTGGTTCCAATCAGAAGAAGCTCCTTCCTCTTCCTCTGTATAAAACAAATAAAAAGCTTCTGCTGTATGACTCAGTTGAATGATTGTGGCTTATTGACTTTGTGACATATGTAAGACAGTAAATGAAGGGGACCCAGCTGGCCTTTTAGACAGATGGATGTGAAGGAAAAAGCCCTGATTTCAGTTCTATATTCAGACTTTTACCGGTATAAAAGCATTTGTTCTGTATTGGCTTGCAGCAAAATCATGAGTGGAATTTTTCCCCTCTCATCTTGCTGAAATAAAGTGGGGAGAGAGGATGTGGTGGTGATGTTTGATGGAGAGGCAGAGTTTGCACAGATTATCTAGGAAGGAAGTCATCAAGAGAAAAGTGGAGGCCTGCTCACAGTACTTGGATTCAGTATGAGAGGGGGACACTCTGAGACAGTTATCTTTTTGTGCCCATAAAAAAGTTCGTACAACAGGAGGACTTGAAATAGTCTCCCCTTTTGTCAAAAGCTGCAGCTGGAGGTTTGAATTTTCTAATATGACAGACACTTCCTGTATATATCTGTTTCCATATTGATCACCTAGGCTCACTGATGGTTCAGAAAATCATCTACAGACATGGATATATTGTCTTACCATGTCCTGTGGCGGGGGAGGCTGCTCATGTTGAGTAGCTCTTTGACAGACATCAGATTAGCAGGGATGATGGGATAGAAATCAGCGTAGGCAGCTTCTTCATCACTAAGAGCGTGTTGAGAGGAAATAAAACAGCCTGATTAACACATCTTGCATATCATCAAATGATTCAGGTAAAAGAAAACAAAGCGGAGATTTGTTTCTGTCACCCGTCCTCGTTATTTACTGGGTCGATTGAGGGATTGAATGTTCATATTAACATGTTTTTACATTTTGTCATGGATTATTGCACTTAATCCAATCACAGGTTCATCAGATCATGTTTCTCCTTTGCCACTAGAAAGCAGCACTGGCTCTGCTTTTCACTGTCTGAACAGTAGAAGAGGCAGTACATCACAGAGAGCGCTGCATAATGTACAAATGTAATGTGCAAGAAGGTTCACTTTGTTAAGCGCTCTGGGGACGCAGTTTCAAACAGTCAACCATTCTCGGTAAAGAAAAGGGCTTTAATGGATATTCTCTGTTGTAAAGAACTGGCAAGGTAAACAGTGATGCCTGCAACAAAGACCTGAGAATCCATGAAAGACAGATCCATCTTTGCAAAACTATGTCAGTATTGTTTGTTACACTAATGCTGCCTGTCATGCAGCAGCTCAAGAGTAAACCCCCAAATGCAGCTCATTATGTCCCACTGTGGATTTGTGTCTCCTCTGTAAACTACTCCAGTGTTGACTTAAATAATACAGTGGAATTCCACTGTATTATTGATTCAAATTGGTTCAAATTCAACTCTTAATTTATACATATACATGTATAAATAGTTTTTCAAATGTATTTTAATTTCAACAATCCTGTGATGAAGTTTGAATTAAGATAAGTTTTAAAGGAAGTGCATTAGCTGTTCTCTGAACTGTAACCTATTGTTGTAGTAGCTCAGATAACTAAGTGCATCCCATCTTGTACATAAAGCATAATCTGGCCACTCAAGAATGCAGCATGCTGCCTGACCCATTTTAACTCTGGTGTGAGAAGTATTACAACCTTAATCAGCTGCTTCTGCTGTGTCAGTGTTCCCCTTTTCATCACTGGTGTGCAAACACACACGCTATTGTCTTTAGGGAGCTTATGTAATCAGGATCCTGAACCAAAGGATTTTGGATCTTTGTAATGATTTGTTTATGGTAAGGTGGTGATTTTATGCATTGTGGTGTTGAAGCATAGATTCATCGACTACGTTCAGTTTTTATCAATGTGGTTGTGTCAGTTGGTAATTAAGTGTTTGTGTGTTCTAGTTGATAAGCTGGAACACAAACTGTGGATGAAAACAGCAACCAGTAGACAAGGGCAGTGAAGTGATTGTTAATCAAAAGCACAGCCTCTTGCTGTCTCTTTCATTAGAGGCTTTAAGTTGTCTCTTTATCATGTGTGTGCATATATAACACACGCGCATGCATGCAACAGACACTGGGGAGCATACACTGCAGCATGAACCCTCTGTGTGGAGCACCAACAATAAACTGCATTGACCTTAAACTGTGTTGACCTTTTCTGTGTGCGTCCCTATTAACAGGAGAGTGCCATTTGTTGGTGGTGACAAGGTCTCATGTGGCAGAGAGGTTGAAAGATATATTTGTAACAGGAGAAGCAAATATTTCAGGTCTCCCTTTTATCCACAGATGAGTACCACTCTTAACAAGAGCAATTAACAAATATAGTAAGAAGATATTCTAAGTTTAAAAGCTTTTTTCTTTTAAAATTGTGCTTTTTGTGTGCGTGGGGGGGGGGGATTTTGTGGGCTTGAATTATGTTTACCCAGGTGTATGACACTATCGTTGACTTCTTGACTTGACACTGTTGCCGCTAACATCTGACCTCAGGCGTTACTTTCAACAAGCCATCATATAAATTACAATGACAATTGGCATGACTTCTCGTTTTGTTTTGTTTGCAAGTGGGGGAACTTCCCAATTTCACTGTGCTTACAGGGCAACTTCTGCTTTTCCCTGTCTTATTTTCCTCCGCTTTGTTCAGGTTCCCCCTGAATGTGTGCTCGCACCGTTGAATAATGTAGTCACAAGCCTGCAGATGGACAGTATCACTCCCCGTATACACCTGGAGACACATGCACACAGGTTCAACCAGTCAAACTGAAGAGTTGCTTGCACTCTGTACTGGAGAGTGCAGTGTGTGCTTTCATGTTTTTATAAACACCAACAGGCTTCCTCAAAATATCAACAGAAGGAAATGAAAAAAAGAGGAAAAAGTCAATAGTACAGCATGGTCTGTCCTTATTGTTAAATGAATGTCAACATGTCAACAACAGCAAAAAAGTACTACAAGCTATTCAAGCATGGAAAAATGAAACCATTGTTTGTGTAAGAGTTCACTTCTGTGTTTGCCGAGCCTACCCAGAGACTAGTTTGTTTAATCCAACATGAAGATTAATCTTCCTGCTCCCAGTGATGATCTAAGCATAGATTTAACTGCAGACCTGCTTGGTTTCTTTCTTTCTTTTTTTTTTCTTTTCTAAAAAAGATAGACGTGTCCTCTAAGTTCAAGCAGAACTTATCCTGATGGAATAAATGCTTGTTTTCACCATCCCTGAGGATAAAAAATGGGTCCAATTCTCTTTATTTTTCAAAAATGGAGAATAGAGACCCAAGGGTGAGCCTAATTTAATAACATGCAGCAAAGATGATGTGAAAATGAAGGCAAATATGACGAGACTATTACCGCAGGTCTGGATTGATTTCTGTTAGATCATATTGAAATTATTTGGGTGCAGTAGTGTGTGCTGTGTGATATCTTCCCTCATCTTCAGCTATAGAGTAATTTGTTAGGCCTACTGTATTATAGTTGTGGGAATCTCTGGGCACCTCTCGATTTGATTAGATTACAATTTTCTGTTTATGGCAGACCTGATGAGAGATGTGGCTAGTTAACTGTGAGGCTACACAACTGCTGACCACTTTCTCTACATCGAAACAGGGCAAGTGTAGCAGCATACTTGTGGTGGATAAATACAGATTTCTGCATGTTTTAAATCACTAATAGAATTCAGACAACAGTATTTTATCTGTTGTGAGATTTATCACTCACACATTCTTTCTGGAGAATACCAGAAGCTCTTGGCCAGTCAGCTGTCAGTTTTTTTGGGTGATGTGTGTGAGATAAAAGACTTAGTCTTGTTGTGGGGATCATGGTGTGAATGGATTCTCTTTGAAGGTGTGTGCTGCAGCTTGGCATTAAAGTGGTCTACACAGCTGAAAGCCCTGGTTTTATTAGATTGTATAGACTCAATATCTTGGTAACAAGAATTGCGATAATTTGTAATTTACTTCACCCTGTCTAAGTTAGGTTGAGGCTTTGACATATTTTGGCCCTCTGGTTAGCAGCTATAACTGGATGTTTTGCTGCTTTCATTTGCTGGAAACATCCGATATTATTTTGAGTGTTTGTACTTTTTCCAAAATATTAAACTTAAAACTCTGTATAAATATATACAGAGGCCATATGCTAACTTTAATGTGGATGGTGCTGATCACATTCCTGTTGTAGCCATATTGTGCATCTCTGTGCTGTTCAGAAATTTCACATACACCTTTCTGAGTTCCTCCTTTTGCTTCTTGTCAACATTACCTAGTTATTTTGTGATATAGAACAGGGATGGGCAAAGCTGGTCTTTGAGGGCCACAGTCTTGCAGGTTTCGGAAGTTTCCTCTTGCAGAACACCTGTATCAGATTAATGGATCAACATGCGTGGACAGAAATGGGCTCTATGCACAGCTCTTCTACTTCCTGAAGTTAAGGTAGCTCCTTTGTTTCCTGTCTTTCATTACTGAACGAACTGATAAACTCAGGTGTGTCTGACCTCAGTGACTGGCCTGACCTGAATTAATCAGTTGGTCCAGCAATGAAAGACGGGAAACAAAGGAGTTGCCTTAAGTTCAGGAAGTAGTGGAGTCGTGCATGGAGCCCATTGACAACAAGCTATTGACGAGAGCTGGGAAGCATCTAAAACCTGCAGGACTGGACCAGAGTTTCTCATCCCTGATGTTAAAATGTTTTGTGAATTGACTCAGTTTTCTATGTTTGCATCTCAACGTACACTTGAGGACAAAATTATTAGCCCCCTATAAAATTAAAGCTTTTTTCTAAATTATCCCAAATCCTTTTTTTAAACACAGCAAAGACTTGTCAAAATGTCATTTATAAACATAAAAGCTGTCTTTAGAAAATATGAATTGTTTTTAATTTCCACACAACACCACCTAATTCAGGAAACACAAAAATGACCAGGGTCAATATTACTAGCCCTGTTGTGAACTAACCCTTTAACTGAGACATAGAACAAATCACAATTGTGCAAAGATGTTGTTTATATTTGTTCGACTCAAAGCTTGGAAAATCAAGATAAAAGTGAGGGTTTTCTTGAAATTTGCACACCTTCAGTGCGAGTTTGAGCTGTCAGGAGTGAGCATCATGCCAAAAACACAAGAAATCAGTTTAGACTTGAGAAAAAGAATTGTTGATGCCCACAAAGCAGGAGAAGGATATACAAAGCTATCACAACGGTTCCAAGTATCAAGAACTGGAGTGAGAAACATCATCAAGAAATTCAAAGAGATCCATACAGTCCAGAACAAGCCTGGCAGAGGAAGGAAACGAAAGATTTCAAAGACCCTGGAAAGGAAACTGGTCAGAGATGTGTCCAAAGACCCCAGAACAACGGCCAAGACACTTGTGAATGACTTGGCCAAGTCAGGAATTGTTCTCTCAAGGAAGACGGTCACTAGAGCTCTGCACAGGAATGGACTGCGAGGCTACAGGCCAAGAAAAACTCCACTTCTTCAGAAGAGACACCTTAAAGCCAGACTTAAGTATGCTAAGGACCACCTGGAGAAAGATGATGCATACTGGAAGCATGTCCTTTGGTCTGATGAGACAAAACTAGAGCTCTTTGGCCACAGAGATGCTGCCTATGTTTGGAGAAAGAAAGGAGAGGCTTATAATCCAAAGAACACCATCCCCACAGTTAAACACGGTGGTGGGAATATTATGCTGTGGGGATGCTTCAGTGCATCTGGAACTGGGAATCTTGTCAAGGTGGAAGGAAACATGAATAAAGAGGGATATGTAAAGATTTTGAAGGAAAACCTAAAACAGTCAGCTGCCAGATTGGGCCTGGGTCGTCGCTTTGTCTTCCAACATGACAATGACCCAAAACACACATCTCTCCTGGTGAAGAACTACCTCCAGAAGGCAAAAGTGAACGTTATTGACTGGCCTGCACAAAGTCCTGACCTTAATCCCATTGAAAACCTGTGGGGTGAACTTAAAACCAAGGTCCATGCAAGAAGACCATCAAATCTGGAGGAACTTCAGAGATTTGCCAAAGAAGAATGGGCTGGGATTACTCCAGAGAGGTGCCAGAGACTTGTTGAAAACTACAACAAACGGCTGCTGGCTGTTATCCAGCAAAAAGGATACACAATTGACTATTAACATCAGGGGGCTAATAATTTTGACCCTGGTCGTTTTTGGTTTTTGTAGAATAATTTCATTTCTGTTTTCAAAGTAAAATAATGTATGTGTCGGGGCGACAGTCTGACTCTATAGATATATACTGTTAAGATTATGACAAGGACAAGGACGACTGATAAATTAGGGCGACATGACAAATTATGAACCTAGATCCCAAGCTGACGTGTCATTCACAGACGACTCACAACAGACTGAATATCAGGTGGGGAGGGGTTTGACAGGTTCCTATAAAGCATCACAGTAAACAGGAAGACGGGGTCCTTCGGAACGTGAGCGAGCGCGGACTACAGACAGCTGGACCTGGGGACTCCGTTTGACCGCTGGGACACGCACAGGGTCTGACACACAGTCCTTTGCCGTATTTGACCAGTTATATTGTAATAAACGTGTAACCTTAAGCGACGCGTCTGTGATTCTTCACCGCTGCATCATCTTAGCTCAGCCACTGCTAGCAGGCTGACCAACGAGGTGCCTGACTGCAAACACCACGCTGCTGACATCCACACTTAAGGTCTGTACGATGGCAAAAGTCAACATTAGTTCTCTTCTATTATTCTTAAATGAACAGCACTTCTGATTAGCTACCAGAAGGGTTGCGCTACGACAGATAATGGTGAACCCGACGTGGGGAATATAGAGAATTAATTGTTTGTCTTTTTCTTTGCTCCTGTCCGAACCAACGAGGAAAAATGCAACCAACGGTACCAAAAGGGTTCGCAGTTTCCAAAATGAACTGGACGAGATCAGAGGTCGGTAACGGATCTTAAATACGGACGGAAAACGGTAAGAAAGATAATATATTTACCTATCAGTGAAGAGCAGAGATTCAAGCTAAAAAGAAAACACTTCACAGCCAAAAGAAAACAGGTATAGACCTGGGGTTTAGCAATACAAAAATAAACAAAATACGGTCATTTCATAGTGCTTAGGAGTGTAACTCCATGTGATCTGTGTCAGAAAATCAGGACAGGGAGTGATTACCCTAATAATAAAAAATTAGTGAAGTTCCGCGTGTGAGATAGCGTGTGTAAGTGTGTGGTTTGCATGTTTGAAATGACGGATCTAATCGAAACTTGCATGTTGCCAAAATGAAATGCATATAAGGTTACTAGGGAGACGTCCCATTTGTCTAAACTTATATGTTGCAATACTGTTCTTGTAATGCATGAGAGTTTACGTATGGATGGTGTTGTGGATAGGTGTAAGATTACACATCGGCGCACGTGAACTTATATGTAACAAATTGCTACAAATTGAACAGAAATCAGAATGCATTGAGGACCCCCTTTGGGCAGATAGCAAAATTCAGTTGCTAAAATAGCATTGGGAATGAAATACGGTAATTCGGAAACTGGCCGGCCAACAGAAATTTGATTGCTGAAATAGCATTGAGAAAAAGAATAATCAAGTAATAAAGGTAATTAGGCACTAAGCGAAAGTTGTTTGTTTTCTGATATAAATTGAGGAAAAACCTTTTTGATTTAAATTTGCATGGTTGAAGGAACACGAATTTACACGTATACTCATGAGTTAAAAGCTTACGTATAGATGGTGTTTGTAGACGCATGTAAATTTAAAGTTTCGGTCTGATGACGGAGTTAATAAGTAGCGTTAATTTCGGTATCAAAAAAGCTGATGGAGGATACATTTCACATGGAGAAATAAAATAAAGAGAATAGTTAAAGTAAAGTAAAAAAAAAAAAAGCAATGAAGTTTGTGTGAATCCCAAAAAAAATCATATGAAAATGTTTAAAATGTTTCGGTAAAGGAAGAGACTGTGCCTGACAGAACCTTTTTAAATAAAAGTAAAAAATAACTGGAGTTTCTGAAACATTTGGGTTTGTCAATTGTTAAGAAAAGTCAATGTTATATGAACAAAGTAAGAAAAACTCTGAGTGAAATTTGTGCAAGTGCTGGGAAAAAATAAATAAATAAATTTTGCTTAAAAGAATAAGTAAAGTTGAAAGTAAAATTTTTAGAATTGTGTTTAGATTTTTTTTAGATTGTTAGATTCTTTTTTAGATTTTAAAGTAAAGTAAAGAAAAAAAAGTCTGTGTGAGTTTTCCACGGGACAGTGCTACAGCTATAAGAATTTTTTCCACCCTTATCTTTCTTCCCTGTAGAAATTCTCGGGGGAAGAGGAGAGCAGACAGAGTGTGTGTTTGTTGATGTCGAGCACTGGACAGATATTTTGTCTAGCAGAAAAACAATTTTCTGTGTCAGAGTGCCTCTCCGGTGTTCGAGGTCAGCAAAATGGCAGACTCCAAAGAAGCCAAAATAACAGATCTCTCAGCAGTGGAAATTCTAGCAAGTAAATTTCCAGTGATGAAAGATGACATTGCCAAATTCTCCACTAGGTGGGAGAAAAGAACAAAAAATGGCGCCACCTGCTGGCCGGAAAATGGTACGTTCGATCGATGCGTCTGTGCAGAAATGAAAATAGTCATTAAAAACACTCCCATAACTGGGATTACAGCAGCCAAAAAACAGAAATGCAGAGAGAAATTGAAAAGAGACATACAAATTTTGGAATTATTTCAGAAACATGGCAGAGAATACAGAGAAAAAAACAAAACTATGCATCAAGAGCAAAGTGAACAAAACGGCACTAATCCACTTGCTGATAAAAACCATCAATATGTTATGATACATGAAAATGATATCAAAGAGCTACAAATCAGAGGAAACTATTGTATACGGCAAACACCAGATTCAGGAGCCATGGTTTTATACCCTAGCTTACCCAAGCTAGATGTAGAACCATCAGCAGAAGAAGCTAGCAGTAGTACAGAAACTGCATACAATACATCTGTACAACAACAAATTGCACAAATGGAAAAAATGACAATACAGACTGATAAAAAACAAAAAGAAAAACACATAGTCCCAAATTATGATTCACTAGAGTTGAGGACAAAGACTGTACCACGCGACCCACCACCAAAGAGGAATAACAACACAAAAACAAAGAAAAATATGGCAATTAATGTTAACAATGATAAAGAAGATGGTCACTTCACTGCAAAATTTTCACTAGAATCAAGGGAAAAACAAAATGGTGATGAATGTGGTGATGTTAGTGGGTTCATGCTGTTGGAACAGAAACATACAAAAGGAGCAGGACCAAGGCTCGAAACCATTTCTGCTCCAGCGGCTGCTACTGATGTTGACTATGTTCATGAGGATGATGATGATGACTGTGTCACCGACCATATGAAAGGTAAAGCACCAGAATTCCCCCTGCTGGTAAAGAACAACGCCTTTCATTACACCCCATGGAGTTTTGCAGATATCACAGCCATAATTAACCATTTGCCAAAAATCTTTGATGGGGGACACACATTTATCACAGAATTCCAGGCAATGACAACAAACATGATGCTAACCATCGGTGACATTAAAGCAATTTTCAAAAGAGTACTCTCTAACACAGACTTCCTAGATCTGTTCCATGCTGCAGGTCTGCAAGATTTTGCTCAGACACAGGGAAGAGATGCTGAGTATTTTAATCAACACAGAAACAACCTCTGGGATGAGATCAGAAAGAAATTCCCAATGCGTCTCAACCCAGAAACAATTTCACTTGGCCAACTGAAAGATGATATGTCACCACAAACATACATCTACGAAGGCAAACGTAGATGGACACATCTCACTGGTCAAGATCCAAGCATTGACATGGTTCACCAGACTATGTTAAGACAGAAACTGATTAAAGGGCTTCCCCATCCAGCCCAAGAGAGACTGAATGACACTGTGGGCATTTTTACAATGCCAGATAATCAATATGTGGATCATGTTGCAGATGCTGTGCAGCGGTACCGAGCCCAACAACAAAAACTCCAGAAGCAAGACCGCGAGGCAGCCCGTAAACTTACGGAGTTGTCTATCCAGGAGAAAAAGAAAGAGTTGGACAGAAAAGATGACATGAACACCCAACCACAGGTAATTTACATGCAGATGGAGCCCAGGAGCCAAGGATATGCACCAACCCAGCCCTGGACGAGACGTGGCCAACATCCAAATGCAGGTAGCAGGCAACTGCAGGAAACCCAGTTTGACTGTCAAAAATGCCTACGGCCTGGTCATACGGCCAGATTCTGCAGAGGTCCTGTGAGATGCCGCATGTGTGACCAGACAGGTCACATGTGGAGAGACTGTCCACACCGAGAACCATCCAGGGGACCAGCCAACACCTTCGGGGGCCCTCCAGCCTGGTTTTGACAACCACGACCACATCCACATGTCCCACGGTGCAGACAGCAGGTGTCCACAATCGGGGTTTGCAGAAAAGACTCAGTTACACCCCCTCATGATTCCTGTCCCAGTGAGGACAGAACGGTGACTGTTCAGCTGACTGTGAGTGACACTGCACTGATCAACCTGCTTGGCAGAAATGCATCCTGCCCCCTGAACATGGCAATTTTGTGCACAAACGAAGGCACAACACTGCAGACAATCGAACAGCCATATGCCATGATGTGTCAAAAAGAATCTGCTCTTATCTGTTGGTTGGGTGAAATAACATCTCCTATTGTTTCAGCCGCTGAAGCCTGGACAAAGTTCATAATGGACAATTGCCCTGAAGCAAGAAAAACCACGCTGCTCACTTCATGTAACCCTGAAAGACTTTCCAGCTGACACAGAACCCCAAAAGACTGGCCTGAGAAATCTGTGTGACAGCCATTGGAGTGAAAATGTCTGAGTATTCAAAGAGATGTGACTAACAGCTTCTCACACATCACACTGTTCATTAACATTAATAACTACACATGAAAACATTTAGATCCCATGATTGTAAAAGTTAGAGAATTAGCTTATTTTGAAACACAACAACAATTTGTCTCACAAACACAAATGAAAGAATTCCTAAAGTTGTCTGTCTCTTGCAGAGGTGAAGCGACTCCAACAATAGCAATTTTACCGAGCCAATCGAACGCTGACGACGACCAAGCGAAACTTCGTTTCCAAATATTATCCAATGCACCAAGTAAGTTTGGGTGAAATTGGACTCAGACGTCGGCGAGATAAAATCTGCGCAACCGGTGAGTGTTAAACTAAAAAAAAAAAGCTTTGCACGCTCCCATGAAGAACCCTGTACAGACTCACATTCAAAAAGTATGAGAGGAAATTGTTAAAACATGTATAGTTTTGAAAAATGAAGCATTGTATAATTTATTTAGCATAAAAGTCAGTAATGTTTCCCAGTAACTGTTCATATTTCAGTTCAGAAGTCATTTTGAAGTACATGAGGATGCCACAGGCCTTTGTGGGCTAACCTGCGGAGTTCACAAAGGAACTGAGACAAAACCTCGAGAACGTCAGTTTAAACTCACGAGCGTTGTAATTCCTTATTGTGATGATGCTCGCAGCCAGTACTGACAAACACCAATGTTTCACAGACACCTGTAACCTCCTCAGCTACTTAGCTGAGCAGGGACAGAGTCTCACAAAAAAACTGCAATTCTGTCAGTCAGAGATCAAATACCTGAGCCGAAATATTGTTGAAAGAAAATAAACAAAGTCTGCATTCAGATCTTACAGAAATTAGCAGTAACAGATGTTAACTTTTAGTTGAATAAGGAAAAAAACACAAAACTTGCACCAGATCTGAAAGCAATATCACTAAATGATAATGAATCTCTGCTTTTCACAGATGGGTCGTGTTATCGTTCAACAGAAGGCCTAGAATCGGGTTATGCGATCGTTCAGTATGACAGCGAAAACGACAATTTCCACCTGCTTGAAAGCGCGAAACTAACAAACGCGTGTTCAGCCCAACGAGCCGAATTAACCGCAGTAATCCGAGCTCTAACACTGTCGGAAGGTAAAGATGTCACTGTGTTTTCAGATTCCTAGTACTGTGTCTCAGCGGTCCCCATACATGGGCACGCCCATGAAACTCTGAACTGAACTGATGATCTGATGCTCTTCAGGAGAGCTGCAATTGTAAAGATGTTACATCTGTCTGACCAGCAATCCAGGAAAAGTTTGTGCCTTTCTCAGGTCGACTGCTTGTGCCAAAAAGAAGTTTTCTACAACCTCCGGGTGGATTTCTGTAACATGTCATCAAAGTGAAAACAGAAACTGTAATTTTTTGACAGTATTTTGCCGTTTCTCTCTTTGGCTTGAAGCCACAGAACACAGAACTGCAGAAGAACTGAATTTTTTTTGTGTAAAGAGGTCATAGCTGTTTGACCTGTTTACAGTCTTTTTCATCAGACAATGGAAAAGTGTAATAGTGTTGCAGAAAATTCCACCCACACAGAGGAAGGAGGAAAGTTCACCATAACCAAGGAGAAGATTCGGGACCGTTTCGAAGGAAATGGAAAGGATCGCAGAGGACGCCGAGGAGAGCCGAGGAGAGCCGACTGGACGAACAACAACTTTTCACTCCGGGGAGTAACGTTAATCCAATTAGAAATAAAAACTACATTACATGTATTTGTGTATCTGTGGTAAGCTGTTGTCTTTTTCTGCTTGCAGATCACTGCTGAATCAAGCCGTCCGGAAGGAAATGATTCCACAACTGGTCAACAGAACAGCTGACATGGCAACACTGTATGTTGTTCACCACGACAAAAATAAGGATGCAGCCTGGATGGCGAGGGTGAACGAGTCTCACAGAGGCTGAGTTGTTGATGTCTGCGTCATCACTCGCTGTGCTGTTCACTGCTCAAAATGTGTCCAGAAATGTGAAGAAGGTTGACACCTGTGGAGATGGGTGGTGATGGTTACCTTGACCTGTGCCTGTGAATGAGCTGAGGCATCAGGTTACAAAGAGCCGTCATGGTCGTGGTGCAAGAAGACACATCAGTAACATGTCAGCTGCAAAATAAAGTTACAAATCTCTGCATAATCTGCGTTGCTATTGCACACTGGATGTTGGATCTGCTTTCCTCAGCCGACATAGTCTCATTATGTGGCTGAGGGGGGTGGTTGTTCGAGCTACAGGAAATTCAGTCTATGACTGACAAGGGGCCAAGAAATTACTATCCAAATGCTGCATTTCTACAAGAATCATTCCAGGAGGATAATTGGTGTTTTCACATAAAGTTAAAGATTTCAAAGTTTCTGTTTTCAGCTAAGAATAATTTCACACACACATTTCTAGTTTGTGTCATCTTTATTTCACATCAATTTTTCATTTAGTGGTACTTGAGTAAATTTCAGTTTGTGCATCACACATTTTAGTAGTTCCTGTTGATTTTATTAATCAGTATTGTTAAATCACACACTTTGATTTGGTTAAGTGGTGGAATTGTTTGCGTACATGTTGAGTTGGTAGGTGGTATAGTAAATTGTTAATCAATAGAGTTAATTTCAGACACATTGAGTTCTATTAATCAGTTAGATTTTATGCACATTGAGTTTTCGTTATGTTTTGGTTAATCAGCTAATTGCTTACACATTTAATTTGTTAATCATTATGAAGTTGTTACTCATAGAGTTAATTTGATATTTGTTGATCATAAGGTTAATAACATACACATTGATTAGTGTTAATCATATAATTTTCTTACAGCTAAGAATCAATTAGCCAGTAATTCTGTTTTGATTATTGTTTGATTGTTTTTGATTGTTGAATGTTTTAATGATTGTGTCCACAATGATTGTATTGTAAACGCATACCGATTTGCGTACCTGTAAACAAATCTTTTATAAGGTTACACGTTAGGATGTGATTTTGTGATTTTCTGTCTTTCCTCCTCTACTTTCTCTATCTTTCCTATTTTTGATTTAATATGTAATTGATTGTTGGCAACAGGACTGTGTCAAGACTGACGGTAACGAAAAGGTGGGATGACTTGGGTTGATTTATGTTTAAGTTGATTATGGGGACTTGAATTTGATTTAGTTAGTTAATGAGGGTTTGGGTAAATGACACATATCTAGTTCGACTGGGTGAGTGACGTGAATTACGTCACTGAGGGGGGAGTGTCGGGGCAGACAGTCTGACTCTATAGATATATACTGTTAAGATTATGACAAGGACAAGGACGACTGATAAATTAGGGCGACATGACAAATTATGAACCTAGATCCCAAGCTGACGTGTCATTCACAGACGACTCACATCAGACTGAATATCAGGTGGGGAGGGGTCTGACAGGGTCCTATAAAGCATCACAGTAAACAGGAAGACGGGGTCCTTCGGAACGTGAGCGAGCGCGGACTACAGACAGCTGGACCTGGGGACTCCGTTTGACCGCTGGGACACGCACAGGGTCTGACACACAGTCCTTTGCCGTATTTGACCAGTTATATTGTAATAAACGTGTAACCTTAAGCGACGCGTCTGTGATTCTTCACCGCTGCATCATCTTAGCTCAGCCACTGCTAGCAGGCTGACCAACGAGGTGCCTGACTGCAAACACCACGCTGCTGACATCCACACTTAAGGTCTGTACGATGGCAAAAGTCAACATTAGTTCTCTTCTATTATTCTTAAATGAACAGCACTTCTGATTAGCTACCAGAAGGGTT